>JAWNNH010000410.1:0-299844 GCA_035043045.1 Hirtodrosophila alboralis | reverse complement strand
GCGAATGTATGTATGCATATGTATGTATTGATAAGGTGAATGCATTTTACAACTACATACATAACATACATACAAACGGAGCGCCAGAGCACAACAAAGATGAGAAGAAAAGAAAATGTTCGCTAGACGGAAGTGGGGGAAAAATTCAACGTTAGCAGTGGGACAGGTATTATGTATATATTACATTTATAATATAAACATATACCCGAATAAAAAAATTGTTTTTTTATATTTGTATTTTTTTTTTAAACTTATTACATTTTACTTATATTTATTAACAATTAAACAAAAGAGAGTGCCAGCGACCTGTGTGGGTACATATATAAATTTACTCACATACATTACATTACAGACATTTGTTTTGCATATGTAAGTAAGTATATATGTATATGTTATACTAGTCAGGTTTCAAAGTTCAGTTTCAAAACACGAACCTAGATATGGTAGGTGCTGGTTTTACAGACAATTGAACAATAACAAAGATTTGCAGTCTCGAATCTTCTAAAAGGTGTTTTTTATATAATTCACAATCGCACTATTTCTAAAAGTGCAGTCATAGGCTTATTATTGAATCATACATATAAGTATTTTAGTATTATTCGTTTTAAGAACTTCTGCGTAACCCACATACCAAATCTGTTGTATTTAGCTCTTATAAATCGATTTGGATGTTAATGCGGATCAACATCATATATATGTACATATGTGTATGGTAGAAAATGCCTTCTTCTGCCCGCTTTTTACGTTTGCATTTATTTTATGACCCTCATTTTACGCATTTTTAATGGATATGGGGTTAAAGCTTTAAAGACTGTTTTGCTTACAGTACTTTGGAACACACCTTTTACTTGTGTAAGTGTCAATAGAGTATGTGTATGTTCATATATAAATATGTGTATCAGTGAGAAACAACGATCAAAACAAACAAGAAAAACTGCCTCGACCGGGGCAGATAAACGAAAGACAACAACAATAATAACAACAGCAATAACAGAGCCAGATGTCGACAGCGAGGCAAAGAAACCCATGTGCATTTAAAAACATAATGTGTCTGTGCGCGTATCTACAGTCATGTATAGGTAATAAGCACGCACACATATATACGAGTATATACAAATATGTATATATATATATATTTAAAATGTTGTGTATTATGACGCCTTCGCAATTGATTAAAAAAAAAAAATACATAGAGCGCTGCGGATCCGAGCCTCGTTGTCGGCACTGCGTTCAGTGCGATCGCAGACATTGTGCAAAACGGTTCACATAGTCTTCTCTCCGGTTTTGTTGCGCTGAATTTTGGATTTTGGAATTGAAATTGGAATTGAAATTAGAAGTGCTAAAGTACTCTCTCATATACTAGCTCTGCTGTGTAACTGTGTCAAGCCAATTTTAATAGCATTCAAAAGGGCGTTACCTGAAACAAACGGTGCTTTTGCTTACGACAAAGCAATTAATTTAATAAATTTATAACAAAACAAAAATATACGTTAAAATCTTGAGGTAGGTCCGGTCACGTCTGGCATAACAAATGTACATATGTATATACTAAGTTTTTGTTTTATTATGTCAACAATCATTTCATTATTTAACGTATTCAAAAATATACTGTGTTTAAAATAAACAATGAAATTGGCTGCGTTTTACCATTTCCTGATATCTAGCCAAATTCATGGTCAAGAAATACGTATATAAATAAATTAAATACATGAAGTGGTAGAACATTTTCATATATAATGTATTTTGTTATGAAACTCACAACTCACTTTATATATGTATTTGCAGTACTTTTTTTAATGACGTTTCAGCTCACATTTCATATAATATTATTTTCGTCATAGTATTATTAGTTAGCTATAAATTCCAAGGCTACGCTAATCAAAGAACTAAATTATAACCGTTATATTGTTGACAAATTAATACTTGTTGTTTAATTGTGGCGTGTGTTCACAATGCTGATTTTTGCAGTCAATTTGTTATCAGTGGTGCGAAGTGAACTGTTCTGAACTTAATAATAAAAAAAAGTGCCTTAAGTGCTAATTGATAATATGTTATATACTTGTGTGAAAATTGTCTATGTACCTATTAACTATATACATATGTATAGCCGCCTCTATTAACAAACAGCCGCAGTATTAAATCTAAGACGCATTTTTCATGTTTAGACAAAAAATGTTTTGAGTTTATTTATTTCACAGATTTTTTTTAGTATATACTAAATAAACATTCTTTTTTTAAACTCTTGCATACATAAAAGAAATACATTTGTTGATTGCATACTTATCGCTTCGGTAAAATAACCGTAACCTTCCCATTTATGTACTTACTTACAGTATACAGATAAGAAACAGGCCACCAACAAATAATATGGCATTTCATTGTTTTGCAATTTAAGAAAAAAAAAAGAATTCACCCAAAACTTCATCAAAAAAAATCATGAGACGCCATTATCACTAAAGAAACACACTTAGAAACAAGCCTCAAAAACACACAATTTTTGTGTTTATTTATATACATACAACGGTTATATATAGTATATATTAATATATATTTTATATGTATGTACTTATGACTTAACGACACACATGCGTCCACTTAAAAAAAACCCGAATTCATACAAAACAAATCAATTCTGATATATATTTTTAGCTTTATCAATTTGCTTTTCTTCGGAGGCTCGACATTTTACTGCTCCCCCCCCCCTTACCTTATATACTTTGGAGACGAGCTATGGATAGCGTCAAGTCGTTTTTTGCCACTCCAAACAAAGACAATCAGCAAAATGGCATTACGGGTCGTTGGACCACATGGAACAGGAACATGCAGGCGCATACAGATCCTCGTACCGTTAATGTGTCCATGAGAGGCACAAATCGTCCTGATGCCAAGTCCAAGGATAGTGATAATTACTTTTACATCATGTAAGTTCAGTATTAAGGATGTTTGTTTATTGGAGAGTTACTTGAGAGTTAGTAAGCTTACAGGTCCAAAGAGGGGTAAAAAAAAAAACAAAATTCTATAAAAATTGCACAGAAAATAGCTTTTTTTTAAATGGGTTTACTTTTAGGCAAAATTTTCATTTCAATCCTCAATAAGTTCTAAGCGAATTATCATATTGAAATATGTTATATGACAGGTTTATAGGCCATTTGATTACCTTATTAAAAACACTTTTAATAACAATAAACTATATTCGGAGTTATAGTCACTTTATTAAACCAACCTTTTTGAAAAGTCGAATATCTAGCCTTTTTTCGATTATCTCAAAAACTTGGCAACATATTTTTTGAATTTTATTTTCGAAATCAGCCACCCATTTAACATATAATTCGAATCTAAAAAACTCCGAAAAACAAAAGTTTTCTTCAAATTGTTGCATAGTGTTATCGATATTATCAAAATTTAACAATTTCCAAGCTATATTCACATATGCATGATAATAAGTTCATAAATATGTATTTTAATTGACTTATCAGTCAAAAATAACAACAAAAGATAAGTTTTAATATGTTTTGGTTAAAATGTTAAAAATACAATCTCAATATGCACAGTGTAGACAATTTGAATTAACCATTTAACATTTCAATAGGACGGTAATTAAATTGAAACGTTCTCTAGTACTTTTTTTGAAAACCAGTTTTCTGATCTGGTCGTTGGCTTTGTCATTGCCTTGAAAAATACCAGTATCTCTCATAAAAAACCAACATTAGGCTTGAACAATTTTTAAATCAAAAGCCAAAGCTTTTCAACGTCGATTTGCTGAGTATTAAAATTATTCGTATTATGATCGTTAGTTAGCAAAAAGACTCCGAGAGAGTGAGGGTACAAGGTGTGCGCCTTTTTTTTTTTTGCGGTCACTTCAGTTACGAATTAGCTGCCAAGAGCACCAGGTGTTGTGTGCTAAATCCCCTTATAAAGAATGTGCTGGAACGGGTAATTCCCAAAAATAAACTCAACTGGGCGGTAGCTGTTTGTTATAAAGTGCGTGATTCAGCATCGCAACTGGAACAGTATCAATTGGCAATTGGAAAGGATTACTTGCAGCGCTTAAGTAAGTTTCAAGAACAAGAATTATAAATATTGGTATTACTCACCAATTGGAGTACTTTTGCTTTGAGTACAGATTTAACATGGTTTTAATCAAACATGGCAATCTAGAGTCTCCAAAAGTTCTACACCTCCAACTTAAGCAGTCTTGTATAGGAATCAATTCACTTCCACACTTAATTTACACTCTTGTATCAATTAAAGAACTTTTCAAATTTCCAAACTAATTTTCATTATTTTGCTTCCAGGTGGCGGGCTTGAAGATCACCTCCTAACGGCTGACAGGACTTATTATAATACCCATTAACATCAAAGCCAATATAGCATTAAGATATAGTCTAAAGTGACCTGCAGCAGTTTGTATGTTTATATATCTTATTAGAGACATCGGTGCTGTAACAGGCGTGTGTTTTGTTTTTACAACTTGTTGCACAATCTCCATACCCGGTGTTTAGTGATATTAGTTATTTATTTTTATAATTATACACAATCAATTGTATCTACGTTTTTGTTTTGTCTGATCGAAACTGGCCTAATTCCCTTGAAGCTCATATATGGACGCGATAACAGTTTTTGGATTAATTTACTGGATGATCTGTATGGTATTATTTGGACCCCTAATGTTCTTTGTCTGCGTTTATCTACCCGAAGTGCCAGTGCGATATGTGAAAAGCTTAAGACAGCAAACATAGTTATTTTTTATACAACCTACTTAATTGTTTATATACATATAGTACATAGATTATACATACTGATGAAAACACATTTTATACAAATAATGATACTGATGTACTCATATAATCGACATAGCATCGAACTTTTAACAATAAAAGCGTTGATGTCGAATATTCAAGTTTATTTATTATTTATTTTCAAGGTTTAAACTTTAAGCTGATCTGTGATTGTACTTCTGAGAGTTTTACTTATCTAAGTATGAAGATTTCTTGACCCTCAGTTATGGCCTCCTATCGACAGTTCTTTTAATTTATTGCGATTTATTATCGATTCACTTGAGAGCGAGCGATGAACTCCTATAGATAGACCTCTCTGGAATCGGGAAAATTACTTAAATAAGGCCTTACAAATGCTTTTTAAAATAGTTTGTAGTAATTGAATTGAATTGTTGAAGTTGATAGTAATTGAAGTTGATTTCATATATCAGTTAAACAAAATAATACGGAAAATATTATAGAAATAATCTGTTTTCTGAACCACACAAATTTGTAAGAAAGGCAGAATTAACTAAATACCTGTAAGATTATAATACATAATAATCATTTGAATGGAGACGAATCTACTTATGGTCCTTTCATCAAGAATATATGTATATAGTTTATTAATAAGTCGGAATAGTTTTCATTGCTTGATTTCACATTTCCAGACCTTTTGGCAAAGTTATAAAAATTGTTAATAAATGTCTAGAGCTTCGACTTTGGGTTCGAGTTATATTTTATAGAAATATCAATCAATTCACTTTTAATTTCTTTTCATACCAAATTTGATCCTTTGTTTAAAATTCCTTTTGTGCCTTAAGGTAAAGGGCAAATTGCCTCAGAAACTTTGTATACTATTATACAAAACTCTGCTATTGTTTATTGTTTGAAATTTTGTTGAATATAACAATGTGGTTACTGAATATATCTCGCAAAATAAAACCAAATGTGCCTACTTCCCTAATGATTTAGAAGAAACTCTATACCAGTCCATTGGATATAAGTTGTAGCACTAGAAAAGCTTTTTGCAGGACCAAATCGTAAGCCTTTCTAACGTTTATATTGGCCCCAATCGATATGCAAATGGTGGTTAGTGCGTGAGAGCTTGAATTATTAGCAAATTTCTATAGTAACTCGAATAAACAAAGACATCGAGAGTCTATCGAAAAGCAAGCGACGAATTTCATTGTTCTATATCACAATTACGTAAAGTTTAGACTGAGAAATACAAAAATTGTTGCAGTTAATGTCTGGAAAACGAAACATTTTAACACGGACTGCCAAAGTGAAACAAAACAATTATTAAAAAAAAAATACACTATAATACTTTTATACTATTAAACTAACCAGGGATATATAAACAGACATCAAGAAATCAGTAAGGAAACAGCAACAACATGATTCCGGCTAAAAAAGAAAAGAAAAAGGTAATCCACTAATCCAATATTATTATTATTATTATTATTATTATGCAACAATTATGCCACAGGACACTGTAAACAAATATATTTATTTTCTCCGAAAGCACACGTCCGTACAATTACAGAGCTCAAAACATTGTGATTTTCTGCCAAGGCTCAGGGTAAATCCTAGTCATGCGGCGTCCTTCGTTACAGGATTCTATTTTTGTATTTAAAAATTTGCGATTACTTTTTAATAAGTTCGCTGAAACGTAGCGTAGCAAAAAAGTTATATTCGCTTTTGATGGATCTTTGTCACGAAACATAATTTGCAATTTCCCTTAAGGTGGCTGGGTTCAGAACAGGACAGGACTGGGTAGGATAAAAGGGCAGTTTGGCGGTAAAAGGGAAACTCCCTCAAGTGCCTTGTTGTCATGTGCGTGCTGCTAAAATAGATGGCACTACCAGCTTATAGGCACGTTAGATCAGCACCGAAATGCAACTTTATCTAAGAATATATAGACTCGTTACGTCTATTACAGAGCAGCAATTTGACAACTAGTCCGGGAAAAAAAAAATTGAGTGTCGATAGCAATCAATGTCGCCTAAGTTGCCCGTCTGCTTCAACGCAATAAAATAGTCAATAAATCAGTCATGGATATGGCTTTGTGCTCACCTTATTCGTTGGCCATAAAAATAAATATGTTTTTATGTAACTGTTACTGACGCTTATAGCAGGGATCTCTATTAGGTTCTAGTTGGATATATTGGTATTGGGACCATCAAATACTTCAAATTAGAGCTGGAGAAGAACCAATAATGTTATCGTCAAACGAATACCTTTTCGAAATTATCACATTTGTTACTATTATCATTTGAAATTGGTGGGTGTTTCCAAAGTTTTGGTTTTAAAGAAAAAGTAATTTGAAATTTTCTTGCTAATATTTATATTTTTATTCATAAATCTTGTACTTTAATAGCCGGTTTCCACATAAACGCGTCATGCCATCGATAACAGGCTAACTCGATAATTCTTAATATATAGTTAATATATATTTCTCGTTACATTTCGTAATAAAACTATAAGATTTGTTAAGAATAATAATGGATATTAATACATCTTCAGACCATTATTGAGTTTAGTGCAATTTGTTTTTAAGGGAGAAAATCGTGAAATTAAATTAATTGTTAAGCGACATAAATATTGACAGTATTTTAAATATCACAGCCTATTAATCAATTACACAAATATAACTTAAATTTCACAAACTTCAAATCAAGTTCCGTGCAATTTGTTCACTTAATGAAAAAACTCATCGAAAGAAAGTAGTTTCCATTCGGAACTATCGATATTTTATATATTTCATATATCACAGCATATCGATTACAGAGCATTTCTGAATACTTCCATCCCTATTAAGTAGTTCCACATTCTCCAAACTATAATCGAGTTCTGTGCAATTTGTTTATTTAAACGCACCCCAAACCTTTAGCGCCTCTCTATCCGGAAATGTCAACACCCTCTCTAGCTCCTTGTGCATCATCCTCACCTATGATGACGTGCTGTAGACGTCAGCGACGAAAGTTTTTGCCGAGTCCAAAGTTTCGCTTTTGGCGCGTCATCAGGTTCGTTTTCTGTCAAAAGGACCTGATATGTTTGACAGTATTCCCTTGAGCTTATTCTAGACCAGGTCTCAGTTGTGTGGTGCATTCCAAAGAGTTCAGGTGGCTCACGTTTGATATTATATATATAAATATATACATATATATTTACGATTTATATAGTACGATATTCTTGATTCAGCTGTACAGATTGCCAAGATGTGGAAGCTTGCTAATAAGGCTATGGCGGTATATGAGTATTCAATTGTACCAATCTGTAACTGAACAGTATTAGTACTAGACTTAAACGCAAGTTTGCTTTTACCGCAAGTAGTGCAAATTATTAACATACATTTGTATGTGTGTTTGTATGTGTGTGTGTATCTGTGTGGAATTTGTAGTTAAACAGCCACAAAGCAACAAGCCAAACAATATATATTAATTATATGTAAATACAATCTTAGTCAATGCGTATGCAAATGATACTAAATCATTGTTCTTAATTATTTACCTGTAAATACAAGCCAAAAATTACTTATTACTTAATATTATACACTAGCAGATAATATACATATATATTCTTATAAACATAATATAATAATTTTTGTCTGTTTATGTGCTTTTCTGTTTGAAGAAGGAGTAAGGATGTTTTTTTTGTTGTTCACATTAGAAAACAGCGAGGGTTGTATATCGAGAAATATATTTTTAAGTCGTTTCGATCAAACTTATTATAGTTTGTTCAAATTCTAACAAAATGAAGTTAATATATTGAGCAAAAAACTTTCTTTATTATAGTCAACCGTCTTATAAAAAGATTTAAATTAATCGTTTTTTAAATATCTGCAATTTAATTTTTAAAAGGAATCATTTTTTACCTGAATTGTACAAGGACATTAGTTGGTTTTAATGCATCAAAAAACGCCTTTAAAATATCGAAATTATTTTTTTTTTTAATATCTAAGTCCATACATTTTGATAACACACATGTTTTTAAAAATAAAATAGAAGAATCTCTTTTATTTATATTTATATCTGCCAGTGTATTATTCACTTCGGCAATTCGAAGTTAATAGAATTTCTTGTTTTCAATCAATTTTGTTTTGCGCCAATCCAATTGTAGATTTATCTACTCATTTAGTCAGTTAATCAGTTATGTCATTATATAACTGATTAATAGCTACAACTACATACTGTATATAAGACCATAGCTATAAGTATTTAGATCACACAGATCACACTTCCAGTTCGAGCTCTCAGCTGTCTGCTCCCGCACACGATTTGTTTAATGTACACAGTACAGTTTAGTTATTTGTAAATAACATTAAAAAAAAAGAAAAACAAATTAAATAAAATGTCAGACGAGGTACTTGGGGGATTACTGGAAGACGAGGCTTGCCCTTGTACTGGTAGTACTAATGATCTGACTGTGATGGAGCAACAGCAACATCAGGAGGTAACTGAAAATGTCACAACATCCAGTTTTGAACAAGAAGTGCCTTGATTTCGGTTTGATCGGACTCGAATGCTCTTTCCAAAAAAGGATTTAAATTACAAAAAAAAAAATAGATTTATAACTGTATTTATTTATATATAAAGTATGCGGTTCACAGTTTAAAAATCAGTTTATATAAATATAAAATAAAAGGAAAATCTTGTTTTTTTTATCAGATTGGAACACTAGGAAATCAGAAGAAATCAATACGATTATTTTATTATACCGACTTTTTTAAATTTTTTTTGGAAAGGGTATAGTCAGAATATAAGAATACATCATATTTGAAATTAAAAGGGGTTTTGCATGCTGCAGGATTCTATTATTTTTATTTATAAATTGTTCCCACAAATCACTTTAAACTATGCAAAATCTATGCACCTCTTATTCGAACAACTGCTATTATGATTCCTATAAAATATCCTAGCACTGCAATGTTAGTTCTCGAAGGTAAGTTTTTTTTTTTAAACCAATTCGCCTATATATCCTGCCTCTGCTCCCAGTTAAGTAAACATTCGTTGCACTTTCAATAATGTTGCATACACACTGGCCTCTCTGCCACACTAACACTGATGGATACAATTATTAAAACCAATTCTAATTAATAAAAATAAACAGAATCGATCGTCGAAGAATAAAGCGGAAGGAGGTGGCGGTGGAGGGGATGCTGATGACTTTGATGCTTGGATGAAATCACGTCAATTGATCAAACCAGACGATCAATTGGATTTAACTGATGCTGAATTGGCAGAGGAGGTCAATAAAGTGCTCACACCGACCAATACAAATGTGCTCCGTAATTTGGTGGTATTTAGCTTCAAGTTGGGAGAATTTGTACTGGCTCCATTACCGGGCAATACTGTTACCTTGATAAGTTTTCGGGGCAATTCTCTACATGTTGACTCTGAGGAAGCACGACGTCAAATTGAGGAATCTGATGAAATTGCTTATCCATTGCCAATGCCGAACTATTCGGTCGTGGAACAGCGTGAAACTATAGTAGATGAAGAAGGTGACGAAGAGGGTGACGAGGAGGAGAAAAGTGAAGTTGGGGATAAGCAAGCACAGGCTGCTCCAGAGGAGGAGGAAGCCGAGGAAGAAGAGGATGAGGAGGGCAAGACAACAGAAGGTGATCAGGCTGCCACCGAGGGTGGCGCGGATGATGACGAACAAGCTGGAACCCAGGCAGCCGCTGCTCCAGCCAAAGCTGGCAAGCGAAAGCTAATCAACCAGTTCAACTATTGTGAACGTGCTACTCTAACCTATACCAATCCCAGACGTGTAAGTAAAAGAAACTTAAGCAAATAATAAAACAAATAAATAAAATCTAAACGCTTTAGAATGTGGATACCCAAACCATACCGCCACCAAGATCACAATTCGGTGCTAATGTGCTACAGTGGACCATCTATGACACCTACAATGAAGACTTTGAAGAGCAACAGAGATTGGGTGCACATGATGGCAGACGTCGTTCAAGCAAAAAGAAATCCTTCAAAAAGAAAACCGCTAAAGCGGAACAGTTAAATAAAAAATATCTAAGATGCTGGCAGATTCTGGAGCGTATGATAAACCAGAATATATACGATGATATTGGCAACGACTATCGCTATTGGGAGGATCCAGCCGATGAGTATCGCGAAGGTGAGGGCAATTTGCTGCCACTTTGGAAATTTCAATACGATAAGACCAAGAAAATGAACGTGACGGACATTACTTTCAATCCGAGCTACTATGATCTCTTTGCCGTATGCTTCGGATCACGTGAGTATAACTTTTCCCTTCTCCCTTATTCCTAACACTCCTTATTCTAATTCCTACAGATGATTTCCTAAAGCAGCCCAATGAGGGCTATCTCTGTTTGTTTACAGTAAAGAATCCATCGTATCCAGATTATATAAGTAAGTTATCTGCAGATTTTCTTCTATCTTCATTTCTGAACGTTACCTGTCTCTAGTTCAAACAGATTGCGGAGTTATGTGCTGCGATATACATCCACATTATCCATTTCTTGTGGTCCTAGGACTATACGATGGCAATGTAGCCGTATATGATCTACGTGATGGCTGCAAATCCCCAATGTACGTCTCAATGGGTGTCAAGTGTAAGCATGGCGAGTGCGTCTGGCAAATCCGATGGGGACCAGATATGGCTGATGGTGAAATCAACTTCTTCTCGGTTTCATCCGATGGTTGTGTCTTCAGTTGGATTCTAATGCAAAACAAACTTTGGGTAACCACTATAATAACACTATATCTGGAAAATGGAATAGCGGATGGTCCGGATGGCACTAAAGTAACACTTAAGAGCGGCGGTTCTTGCCTCCAATTTCATCCGACAGATAATTCAGTTTTTCTGGTTGGCACTGAATGTGGCTTCATTTATAAATGCAGCACGGCCTTTAGCTCAAAATATCTGATGACCTATAATGCACACAATATGTCTGTCTATCGCATTGACTTCAATCGCTTCGACACAAATATATTTGCATCCTGTAGCGGAGATTGGCGTGTCAAAGTCTGGGAGGATATGCGACCCGATCCGCTATTTATATTCGATTTAGGCTCCGCCGTGGGCGATATTAAATGGGCACCCTACTCAAGTACCGTATTCGCAGCAGTTACCACAGAGGGCAAGGTGCATGTTTTCGATCTGAATGTGAATAAATATAAACCCATATGCGTTCAGGCTGTGGTGCCCAAGCGCAAGAATAAACTAACCCGTCTGGCATTCAATGAAAAGCTGCCCTTCATTGTTGTGGGTGATGAGAAGTAAGTATTAAGCATAAAACATCCATTTGGTTAAAAAAGAAATACAATTATCTTTCCCCAGGGGTGTTACCACTTCACTGAAGCTTTCGCCCAATCTTCGCGTCATGGTCAAGCCGCCAAAGAAACAGCTGTATCTTGATCAAACCTTCCTACAAAATCAGAAACTGGAAAAACTGCTCTCATTGGTACGGGAATTGCCAGAGGGCTCAGTTGTCCCAGATGCAGCCACCACAGTGCGCTCTTAGAAGCTATTTAGTTTATACAATGTTACATATTCTAATGTATTATATTTCGATAAGTTCTCAATATATATAAAATACGTACCAGGAGTACGTCTGTATTACATTACACATATGTATTGTATAAACATGTAGATTTGTAGTTCCGAGAACGTTAGCTTTAAAATTGTATATGCTATATATATTATATACTTAATTATACCTAAATAGCTAACTACACAGGGAAGAAATTAAAACCAATTTAAAATCATTTATACAAGGAAAATGTATAAAGAAAAGATATTTAAACTTTTATCTTAATACTTAACTTAAATTATGCTAAGAGCTCAAAACAATTTATACTAAACTAAGATTTTACTACTCCTCCTCAATGGCAATATCATCTGATTTGACTTTTATATGTTTGGCCTCAAGGTACTCCAAAACATTGTTGGGGCACATGATGCTTTTGCCCAAAAATAGCACCGTCGACATAGGATGCAAATAGTCGGAAGAAAATGTGCCCGCTTTCCAACCAAAAAATCCGCTGGCACGTACTTCATTACCATTGATCTCATAGGGTAGAAGATTGACGCCCACTTGATTAACCTTGGAGAATTGTACTCGAAAGTAATGACCATCGGTTGCCTTTATCCAATAGAAGCCCTCATTGTCCACATGTGGCTTACTTTGTGATTTCTTCATGGCATTCGATCGCTCCAAGTCCTGCACATTAAAGCTAATGTCTATATCGTAGGCATCTGGCGAAAGTTGATTTGTTTCTATGGCACTTTTGAGAGCATAATTGTCCAGCCAATAGCGTATTCCGACATTCTCAAACTCATCGAGAACATGATTAAAGGTTGTCTTTAGCTTGTCCAGACAACAAGGTGGTGTATGCTTGCCCAGATAGTAATAAAACGGGCGATTGTTGTACACGGTGCCAATGCAGGATTTGGTGGTTCGTTCACAGCCAAACAGATCAATGTCAGTTTGAAGCGGCAGGGAGAAATTTGATGAAGAGAATTGTGCATCCAATACAGGACTATGTGGTTGCCAATTGCCCTCCTTTGTCGAGGATTTGCCACCGATTCTGTGTGTCCTTCTAACCAACCGTTTGATCTGAAGTTTCTTATACATCTCACGAAACTGACGTCGACGCAGCTCCATGCGACGCTGTTTTGTATGAAAGGAAGCAAACAGCCTACGGCCCTCCACGAAGGTTTGCGGAAAAACGATGGTCTATAGTTAAAGAAGGTATTAATGCATCAATAAATAATTGTTGGGAATTATTATAGTCTACCGATAGATTCGCAATCTTGGCCTGCACATAGAGCATCTCCGGAAAGGGCAAAGCAAATGGTTCTGGCATAGAACCAAGCACAGAGACATCTATTAAAATGGCATGCTTTTGCAGAAACTGGATAATAAAAGAAGAAAAGATTTATCTGATGGAAATCTGATGGAAATCGAGTCCTTTCACTTACCAAGTCGCAATGCAGACTATCATTGCGTGCCTCCAATTCCATTGTCCAGTTTGGTAAATCCAAGTTGAGCTTTGCGCAGCTGCTGAAGGATTTCATATTGCCTGCAAAGGGTACAAGTACCAGATGACGCACTGCCTCCTCCGGCGCCACTGTGACACGCTGTTGCTTTTTATCAATTTCACGTGATTTCGTATTAATCTCCCGCAGTATTTTCTGCAGTAAATTTTTGCTACTCAAACGCACACTATCTGGCATTAGTAGTGCATATTTTGTTCGTATTGCAGCCAATGGATTCAATTGCTCACGTGTCCTGCGCACATCAAAGGCCAGACTCATAAAATGCACCGTTTGCTCCTCTCCGTTGGTGAGGTTACGCTCAAAACTAACCGGTGGATAGGAGTACTCGGCGGCACCCTCCTGTAGCACAAGTATGGGCATATTGGGAATGATATTTAGTATGCTGAAAGGTAAAAAAATATATCAGCAATTTAGAAAATCAATTTATAATTTTTGTCTTTTAAATACCTCTCAATACTTGGCCGCAAATCCTGTTCAAAATTGTAGTGTCCATAGAATACAATTGTTATGGACTTGCGTATATGTTTGTTGGCATTGCGCACCTTATCCTTGGGCGATAACTTCACTCCATGTGCGGCATCATTTTGTATCCTTGTCTCGGTGCTGCCTGCTCCCGTAAATGCTCGGCTAATGCGTCGCCAGAGCAGCGTATTCCATGTATAATAGAAAAATATTAAATTGGCAATAATAAAACCAAACAGCAATAATTTGACTAGGCGCAGCCGGAAGACCTTCATATTGCTTTAAGTTGGCAGGGAATTATATATATATATATATAAGTATGTCTAATGGAATTTCCACAACCACAAGTTGAACTTCTAGGTGTATTTGTATGCACTTATGAACGCTATTAATCTAATTAAATGCTTCATGAATATTATCGATGTTGCGTGAATTGTCTTATATTCACTTGATTATTCATTTTGCCTTGCAAACACATTTTTTATTTAATTTTGTTTCTCAATTATGTTTTTGTTCTGATTTCTTTTATCCTTAGCTTTGCATGAGTATTTTTTTCAAGACAAAAAGCTTTTACACAATCAAACAGCTGATTTTTGGTACATTGAGCAGCCGGTTTAGCAATGAGCTAAAATGCCGTTAAACAACACATCCCTGAAAAGCTTAAAATGAGCTTTTCACGGGTAATGGTAGATACCCTTAAAGCTTGCTTACACACAAACATGTAAAGGATGTGATACAACCACCACTAAGGATGCTGACATACCAGTAGGAACTGTAACGATTTATTGAAATCTGTGATAAATAAATTAAAATATAATATTAACTTTTAACTGGCATTATATAATATGCGGTTGAAAAGCATCATTAGGTGAATCCAGTTATCAATTAAACTGTTATTTAAGAAAAATTAAATTGTGGCAATTGCACTCTCCCGGTTGTTAAATACTCTGTTTTCTAGACTATTATTATGTTTGCAAATTAATAATAATAATAAATTTGTTATGCTGCATATTCCTTCTACCATCTATTAGCCAGTGTAAAAAATGTGTGTTTGTATGTATGCGTCGCCTGCCTTCCTCCTCGATTCTCAAAAATTAAAGGGAGTGCAATAAAAAACAAAATTTTTCTAGGAAAAAAATTATTTCCCTGGCACTCCGTTTAACTTTTGAGAATCGAGGAGGAAGGCAGTTCACACAGACACCTCAATTGAAGAGAAAAAAAGGGTAAAGTAACAAGTACATAGTTAATAGTTAACTAAAAGCATTTTTATTATGTATATTATATTTTGATTTGTTGGGCTATTATTAAAATACTTTGAGCTATATCTCAAGCCTATAGTCAATACAAAATTTTATAAAAAAAACTCTTTTTTTATATTGTTTTCAATATATGTTTTTTTAATTTAAATTTTTTAGCTCACACATGTTAATAGAAAGTTTGCCATACTTTTATAATTTAAAATAAGTTTGTAAATTTTAATATCTATACTCATATCAAATAGAAATATATATATAATATAAATCTTACACACAATTTGGCAACTTATATTCAGAAATAAATACGCGTAGTTTAGTTTAATGGTTGGCTATGATTACTATGCAATAGAACCATTTTCTGGCTTGGTTTTTTTTATAGCCAAACAAAAATATATTGACATACAATAAATTTATGTTGAACATCTAAACATCTATACAATATATATGTATTAAAATTTATTTTTGGAATATTGAATACATCACTATGACGTTAATATCAATTTGCAAGAAATCTGCAGAAATTATATTAATTTAAATTATATTTTTATATTATATTTTAAATATATTTGTTTTTGCATTGTATATAAATATTTTCCTGTAATTGTTCTATACTGTATTTTTCTATTAAAATAATTATATAAAAATATTCAATTCTTAGCAAAAAATACTGAAATTATTTTAAAATGTTTTTTTTTGGCACCGATTTGTTTATATTTTAAATGACAATTGTGGCCGACATTTCATACAATTTTTACTTATAGTTTAAAAATCATAGTAAACATTTAAAGCTACTTTAAAATATAACATTTTAAGATGTATTCAAATATACATGTTTCCAAAAGAAATGTGGGATTTTTTTACCGAATACAGACAAGAAATTGTGGAATATCTCCAATATTTTTTTATGTATAAGTTTAAATACCTTTTTTCTAAATATTTTTCTATTTATATTTATACCTTAATAAAGCAAAAAATTGAGCAACGAAAAACAAAAAAGCACAAAATTAAAAATTATATTTCCCTCTTTAACCTTTTATATAAATTCTAGCAATATTTGTACTATGGATATTTTGTGGAATTAAGGTTCATTTGCCCATGCCTGCAAATAACAAAGGAAAGGGTACCTCATCATTGTTCAAAAGTGGTGGAGTCGGAGCACGTGCCTCAGCCTCGGTGGTGCTATTTAGCCAGTAGGTGGTAACAGTGCCTTTGCCCTTGAGTTCCACATCGCCACGATGTTCCAATTGAAATGTGCCAAACTTATCCAAAATAGCCTTGGTTGCCGATGAAACATGTATTTTACCAGCTACAAAATAAATATTTAAATATTTTTTAACTTATTGCAGTCACTACAATACATACGCAAGCCTGTGGTCTCCAGGCGGGAGGCGGTGTTCACTGTATCTCCAAAGAGACAATAATGTGGCATCTTCTTGCCCACAACGCCGGCACAAACGGAACCCGAGTGCATACCAATGCGAATTTGAATCTTATAATCCGGCTTGTGTCTTAGATTAAAAGAGCAGACAGCCTGAAGTATGTCCAATGCCATCAAAGCAATTTCTCGAGCATGTTTATCACCATTGGGTTCTGGCAATCCAGAGACTACCAGATATGCATCACCAATCGTTTCCACCTTGATGCAAGCACAAAAGCATTAAATATATGTACTAAAATTAAAGCATTCAATATATAATCTTACTTTATACACATCATAGAAGCCAATGATGCGATCAAATGTGCTATAAAGATCGTTGAGAAAATTGACCACATCCATGGGCGTACTCCTTGCGCAGAGTTCGGTGAAGCCCACAATATCGCTGAAATATATAGTTACACTACTAAACTCTTCCGGTTCCACCAGATCGCCAGCCATTAACTGCTGAGCCACGGGACGTGGTAAGATTTGATAGAGCAACTCTTCGGTACGTTGTTTCTCCAAACTGAGCTGTCTGGTTTTCTCTTCCACCAGGGTTTCCAAATTGTTAGCATAATGCTCCATGCGATTCAATAAATCATCCATTAGGTTCTCGCAAAAACCCCTGAAATAATATACAAACAACATTTAGGAACGTTAAATACTCTATGAATAATATAATTTATTTTCCATTCAGTACTAATTGTAATTTTTAAGGGCTTCTCACTCACTTCATAATCGTGCGTATGTTGCTCCTAATCGTTGAGAATGCTGGACGTTCCTCCTGATTGTCCGCCCAGCATTTTTCCATCAATACTAATAGATCTGGTGGACATTCCCGCTCTCGTATAAGTGGTCGAAAGGGTGGATATTCACATTGGCGCACCTTATGCAAAATCGTGTGTACATCCATGCTCTGCTGTCGTGCTTCCTGATACGGTCCGCCACGATTAACAATTTCCTCCAATATAATGCCAAAGGAGTAGACATCACCGCGCTGTGTTGCCGGACAGCCTGGTATCGATGTCATCGGCAATAGCTCCGGTGCTATCCATAGCAGCTCTAAAATTGTATCTTTGTCAGCAAATACAAAACAGATTTTGGAATATATTATTCATCCTATACTTACTAGTATAGTAATTCTGATCCCGCACAAAATCCGAGGGCGTGGTGAGTGTATTTAAGCCAAAGTCAGAGATTTTGAGGACAAACCTTCCATCGATGAGGCAATTGCAGGAGCGCAGTTTACCATGAGCAACCACATCACTATTGTGCAGATAGCTCATGCCTTTGACAATATCATGTATTAGAGACATTCGGAAGTTCCAGTCTAGTTCAATGGCCTCATTCTCCAGCACATCCTTTAAGCTGCCCCTGGAGCAATACTCTGTGAGTATGAGCACCGTTGGACGTGGCAAATCGATGCAGGCACCCACAAAACGTACTGTATTCTCATGACTAACATCACGAGCTTGTTTGATCTCCCACAGCAGCGTCGATGTTACCTCCACCTTCTTAACATTCACCTTCTTAATGGCCACACGTTCACCTTTAAATTGGCCAATTGTTGTGTACACCTGTGGCGGCAACGATGCAAAGCTGGCTATGGAAGCTCGTCCTGAGTGTATGCCAAATTGTTGCAGCGATATGTTTTCCACGTCCAGACGCTGTAGTCCGCCCTTAGAGCCAAACATGCCGCCCATTTCAATTAAAACATCGTCAGGACGCACACGCCAGGACATGTTATGCAACTCCTTGCTAAGCTTCATTTGTCTTAAAGGAAGGAGCTAATATAGACTTGTAATAACACCTTATATGCACACTTACTTTTGCAGCAAACAGATTACCAAGAGCCCTAGTCCCAAAAATAAAGCTAGCCCGAAAATCGAATACATTATTGTGGACTCTATAAAGCAACAAATTCTTGATAATAATGCGATGTATAAGAATATATTTTAGTCTTACCATTGCCATGACAGTCTGGTGAGTTACCCAAAAATCCGCATGGTGGAACATCTGGTGGCGGCTCCTCTCGTCCACCTGGCCAGTGTATCTTTTTGCCATGTGCAGCTGCATATTTTCTACAATAATAAAACGATTTAGGAAGCTAAAAATACAATAAACATATCGACTCACTTGTGAAGACCGTAGTAGTGTGCTACCACTGAAAATTTACCATTGATGGGATCCAGATCCAGTATAGAGTAATCAGCATCGCGATCACCATTGTCATCTATGCGAACATGCCCCGTAATGCCATGAAATGTGCGATTCCACATACGGCGTGTAATGTTTACCCCATCACGAATATCACCACCTTCGGTCAACGTCTCATTCAGAGCCATGCCCAGTAGATAGACACCATCGTAGAAGGCTCCAATAAAGAAGTTAACCTCCTCACCTTCGCCGAATGTATAATTATATTCCGACAAAGCATTCTCTCGCACATTATCCGCAAAGTCCTGAAAGGTAGGGCTAGTCGGTTGCAGTAAGGATACACGTAGCAGCGCCTCGTATGCCTTCCGAGCACGCATATCATTCTCATCCCCCAACTCCCAGTCCTTGTCACCCCAGTAGGCGCTCTGAAATATCTCAACATCCAGAAAGACCCATTCGCCGTTCGTCATGCCAAGACTGTGCGCGGCCAGCATAAACTTGCGCACTAGAATACCCCGAACAGACAATATGACCACTACAAAAATAATAATAATGTATTAATTTATGTGGTATAATCATTTCTCTAAGGTAGAATTTACCACGCGCATACATGCTCGCATCTTTAAGATAGTTTTCATAGATCTCCTCCTCGTTGCCGTTTAGCTCACGAACGAAACTTAAGAGTCCTTCCTGACGCAGACCATATTCCAGATTTTTGCCAACCGTTAATGAGAATAGTTCGGAGCGATCTACCAACAGCGCCACATGCTTCCAATTAAACTGACGAAAAACGCTGGCAAAGACCAACTTAAGACGACATTGACAATAAGACATTCGAGTTAATGTTGGGTATTTTGATTTATCTTTAAACATGCCCTGAAATAAAATTATTGATAAAGAATTATTTGTTTATAAATTCGGAACAGAAAAACTTATAAGGTTCATCTCCGTTTACCTCAGTTTTGAGAGAAGTAAAATTATTATTAAAGTCTTACATCTTATTACATTTAATTTTCTATCTATTAATTGTATAAACAATTTTGATTAATCGATATTCTCTCGACTAGAGCACTCTAATTTAAAACAATATTTTTATTACTATACTAATTACCGTAAAAGTTTTGATCTAAGTATTCTACTTACCGTACTCTCATTTTTCCATTTATGTATTCTACCCAGTATGCCAGACGTAACAGTTAGTTCGCCCTCGGATGAAGGTGGCTTTAAAGTAGGAATATACAAATATATTCATTAAAAAACAGTTATCCAAATAGTTTCTACAACAAATTAAATTCCAATGAGCAGTTGTTGAATTGCTTTTAAAGCCATGTTTAATTGTTAATGTTGGGCAAAAGTCGGAAGCAATTGAATGTGGTAAATGTGATTGCTTGAAGCTGTGGAGCGAGCGAGGGATTAATGCCCTATTATGCATCAAGCAGAGCACATTATTGAAAGCCACGTGCTGTGTGCTGCGTGCTCGGAGTTGGGTTGCTCGGTCAACGTGTTGAGCCGCTAGTGAGAGTAGCCTTCCCTTGATTTGGACTGCAACAGCATTGCCTTTCTTACCCACCTGATCGCCCATGCCCGTTATAATAGGTGTGTTCCAGTAGGCAGCTAATCGGGCAACCGGCTCCAAAGCAAACGCGCACGCAGGTCCTATGAACGCAATGACATCGTCCTTGAAATGCATATCCGCTGCGAGTCCTGGCGCCCTCGCACCCGAGCATGATGGGTAGCTGTAGCAGGAAGGCAGGGGATAAAAGACAATCGGTTAAGACTGGTTAGCGAAGCGCGTGAGAAAGATAAAAACAATTTGTTTGTTGAAAACATACTTTAAATGCAATACACTCAGATAAGGAGGGGGCAAATGGGTTGGATTAGGCTCAGAGTGCTCAAGAGTGCGACCATGAAATTCGAGTAATTAACTGACTCGTGCAGCACGCAACAAGTGCGACTGTCTTCAAAGGATAACGCCAATGGGTGGCAGTAGAAAAAACTAGAGAGCTAGAGCTGGCAAATTATTCGATATTGGCGTCAATCGATAGTTTCAATAATTCAATGTATAAAAAACTAAAAAAAAAAGAAAACACTGTTTACGAAATATTGATAATTTATTTGGTAAACTACAGTGGAAAATTAAAGTTTAAAATTAATCCAGAAAGCATAGATAATTCACATCAACGATACTATCGATGGATTTAAATACGTTTTTGAAGCAATAAAATTTTAATTTATGAGCTTACAAATAAAAAACTATTTGATTGCAATTAATTTTAATTACTTTCTTTAAATCAAGATGTGAAAAAATAGATGATAATAAATATAACAATAGTCAAACTGCACAACCTACCTTGCCTTCTTCTTAACCAGTCGGATATTATGCGGACTAAGGAAACGCTTGTTAATCTGATCCAAGGCCAAATCCACTGCTGGTCCGCAACGTTCCAGGTCAAAAGGTGAGTCTAAGAAATGTTGGTCTAAGTTACAAGTCAAATTGGTCGCCTTCCCAACCATCCACTTACCCAAATGAGATGCCATCAGAACACCAACATTATAGACACGCATCTTATTAATGTCAACTTCGTTAAAGGCTCCAGTCTGATTTTTCGACTCTCTAATGCGTTCAAACACCTCAATATCGATGCTGTCATTAAGATCACCATTGAAGTTACCATTACTGGATCTAGCCTGGTGAGTGATGCTATCAACGGGTAGCTCCATGCTCTCCCAGGAATCGACATTGCTGCGTTTACTACCGTGATGATGACTATATCCACAGGCAGACAAAAGCAAGCTCAAAATCGTGCTTATATTGATCAGTTTCATTTTGTATTCTTGCTATTAAAAATTACTATTTACATAAGTCAAAATCTGGAAAATTGTCATATATAATTATCACTTACCTACAGTTAAACTCTGTTAAATTTTTGAAATATTCACAAGATCCAAAGGTAATATTAAAAATTCTAATTTGGTCAAACTAGTTTTCCCGATAAACACATTATAAATTGTACTAAAATTGCAATTCTAGTAGTATAACTTAAATTTAATTAGGTATTAAATTCGAAGGATTATAGACAAGAAGTTTTCACGAAATTCGGTCCAAAATTTACACAATAAAATACGCAAAACCAACTAGAAGACACAGAAAAATTTTATGCACTTTACTGGAAATTAAATTAAATATTTAAATTTTTATTTTTTAAGTAGACTAAACATGAAAACATTTCGCATTGTGTCTCGTTTAAAACAAAATATTAAAAAAATTCTGAATACAAAACTAAACAGCGAAGTAAATACTCAGTACCACGAACTGGCAACATAGAAACGAGAAATTAATTCAAATTACAAAAGGATAATGAGGCGCATATAATTTATCAGTTGTCGCATTTCAATGCTCCAAAACTTTGAAAAGTTCACAGATTTCACTTTCGCTTACCAACAAAAAGAAAACACTTTTAATAACTTAACTGTGCACAATTTTTAATTAATTTTAAAGTCTCTGTACTTTAAAAAAGCAAAGTCCAGTTTGCCAAGCACTCAAAAATAATATTGCACAAAATTTAAAAACTCTAAGAAATCTGAGGGGTTGTATACAAGGATTATTCTTAGCCCGAACCTGACATTGAAAGTCGCGTTTATCGAATGAGCCAGTGCCAAAATGGCAGGACCTTTTATATATGGAGGGAACACGGCTCGGCTGTAGGATACGCGAAGAGCAAAGCATCAATACGAGCTAAACAGCCAATGGCAGGCTTTCACTGGACTAAATCGTCTATGGATGAAATGGCGCATCGTGAAGCCGAATTTGAAGCCAACGGCATCGTCAATTAAAATACGAATGTCTAAGGTTAGGCGAGCAATGTCATCGGCACAGACTCTGGGGCGGAATATAATAGCTTTTGCTTACAGTTTTTCCTCTTGTCTGCTTTCACTTGTTGCCTATCATTACTCCTTCTTTTGTTATTATTGTCATTGCTCCATTTGAATTTAAACTGTTTGCCAGTCAGTTTCATCCTTAAAAAGGCAGGCAACAGTCTGGCTAAGAAACGTGTCGCGTGCCGCCAACAATTAATGCGTCTCAGTGCGCGACTTTGGGGTGTGGATGGGATTTTACTTAGTCCTTACGCCTGCAAACAATAACAGTGTCTGCTTGAGCTGAGTTTATGGCCTAGTGCCAGTTGAAGTCCCTAACTCTGGAAAGCACTTTAAGATTTTCTACAAAACTTGCCCTGCTTTCTAACTAATTACTCATAATTTAATGCTAGTAGCTCACAGTAGCTGAAAGTTGCATATGAAAATATTTTTATTTTACGTTTCGTCTAATTTACCTTTAGGCATATTTAAAATTATTTATTTAATTATGTATTAAATGGTAAAAATAGGTATACTTCCTGTAAACACAATCAAAACAACTAAATATAATTTTGGACAATATAGAACATTGCTGTTAAGCCAAACATATGTACATCTATGTATTTGGGAAACATACAAAATAATAAACCTGATAATGATCTGACATTTTCTCAACTTACTTGAATTCTTCATTTAAATTGTCTTAATTCAATATTTAATTTAATTTATTACACTTGCAATTTTATTTTGCAATACAAAGCAGATGTAGAAGCCAACTGTTACTTTTAAATAGCGATAATTTGAGAAAATATCGACATTCGCGTTTATCGTTTCTTAGAAACAAAATATCGACAGGAAAATTTATTGGCATTCCGATAATTATTTAATGTAATATCGAGATTTTAAAAAGAATGAAAAAAATTAATTATTTATATTAATTTTATTAATAATAATCTTAAAGAATTTAACAATTAAAGAGCAAATTTAAATGTATCTTCCAAAAGCTGACTCTAATTAAATCTCTAGCTAGAGGCTGCACAACTATCGAATATATATATATCGGTATTAGCTGTGCTGTGAAAAGTAATTTAAAGTGGGGTGACAACTCTATTAGGGAATGACAAGTACAAATTGCAGAGAGCAGCACTCGACGCCGATTTGCTAAATTTCCTAAAAAAGATTGTTAACTTTATAAATTATACAAAATGGTAAGTAACTGTTTAATAACAAGCAATTAAACACTTCTTCCGTATGTACTTTAATTTAAAACCCTTATGCCTATGAGTTTGCCTTACCATGTGTAATTTGCCCCATCATCTTTGACATTGTTTTTGCGTTATATTTATTTTCAGGCGCGTCGCTATGATTCCCGTACCACGATCTTTTCACCAGAAGGACGACTGTACCAGGTGGAGTACGCCATGGAGGCCATATCGCATGCCGGCACCTGCCTAGGCATTTTGGCTGAAGACGGAATTGTGCTTGCCGCTGAATGCCGCAGCACAAACAAGTTGCTCGACAGCGCCATACCATCGGAAAAGATTTACCGGCTAAATGAGTATGTTTTAGATAAAAGACAGTTAAAAGCAAAAATTTAAATACAATTTTTTTTAGAAACATGGTTTGCTCCGTGGCGGGCATTACGTCCGATGCAAATGTACTAACCTCTGAGCTGCGTTTGATTGCACAGCGCTACCAGTTCAGCTACGGCGAAGTCATTCCATGTGAACAGCTCGTCTCCCACTTGTGCGACATTAAGCAGGCCTATACTCAATATGGTGGCAAACGGCCTTTTGGCGTCTCGTTGTTGTATATGGGCTGGGACAGTAAATACGGCTATCAGCTGTATCAGTCAGATCCTAGCGGCAACTATGGTGGCTGGAAGGCCACTTGCATTGGCAACAACTTTGGTGCCGCCATCTCAATGCTGAAGCAGGAGCTGGCCGACAAAGACAGCATTAAGTTGGATGAAGCTAAGGATTTGGCCGTTAAGGTGCTTAGCAAGACTTTGGATACCACAAAGTTGACTCCGGAGAAGGTGGAAATGGCCACTTTGCAGCGCATTAACAATGCAACTGTGTACAGTGTGCTGGAGAAACCTGATGTGGAGAAACTGATTGAGAAATACAATAAGTTGGAGGCTGAGGCAGAGGCTGCCAAAAAGGAGAAGCAGGCACAGCAGTCGAAATCTTAAGCTGCGGGTTTATATTTGATAAAATGGTACATGCATAATATTAATTGCAAACTGAGTTAATTTTGTATATGAAATAAAATTTCAAAATTATGGTGTGAAAATTATAATCGAAAGGGCACAGATGGTATATGTACGGTCTGGCAACACTGTCGCCTTAAGGCGAGTTGGCAGCACCCGTGTAAAAAATTGCCTAAAAATTACTATTTTTCGTATGCATTAAAAAATACCGCACAAAACATTTTGTGGGAAATTCCGTCGCTTTTTGCAGTTTTCGCTCTTTAAAAAATTAATTAAGCTTGTAAAAATAGTTAATAAACGGTTTCCCTTGATGGAAAATTGCTCGTATGGTTGGCGTGTACCGTGATAGTGTTAATACGTATAAAAGCAATAGTTAAGAAATTTTTCCTACGCAGCAGATCATCATTGAGCGCGCGTCTATGTGTGTGTGTGTATGTGTGTGTGCGTGCGTGTGCCACAGAAAGTGGCAATCAGGCAACAGCAATAGTTAAGTGTACATATATTTATAAAGCATTTTATTTTGTTAATTTATACAATTTTAAAATGTGCATACATGCATGCAAGAAAATGTGAAACCAATGGCAATATCTCAATGTTGTCAATACAGAGAAAAGTTGTGTAGAATCAGCCGCAACAGCGACATCCGCAGTAGCCGTCAACGTTAACGTATAAAAAGTCAAAAGAAAATGAGGAAAATGAAATAACATAAAAAAAAGAGCTGCGCTGTAGCGAGCAAGTAAAAGAAACGCGAAACACAAGCAAAGAAAAATCGAAATAATAAAATACATATGTACGTAGTGTATGTATGTATGGGTGTATCATAAAATTGTGCTTGTGTGCACAGTGCAAGTGTATTGGTGTGTGTGTATGTGTATGTGAATAAAACGTATAAATAAAATTCAGCCAAATGCAGAAATCAACAACAAAATGGATAACAAAACTACACAGTTGGATTTTAAATTACTGGTAATTAAATAATATTTCCTATAAAATGCCCTGCCCCAAGCCCCCCATTTACATTTAACTACATAAACTACACACATGCATTAATACATACACTGTCGACGTATGTATGTATATGTAAGTCTACATTCCGTGCGACTATCAAATGAGAGTGGCAAAACAACGTGTAATGCGTAGGCAAAGAAGAGAGCGGCAGAGGCAGAGATAGAGAATAAGAAGAGAGATAATAAATGAAGTGAAGTACAGTGTGCACTGGCTGTTTAATTTCAGCTGTTGTTTTTGTTATTGCCATGTCATGTTATTATATTGTTATTAATTTTTCGTTTAATTAAAAGAAAAAAACCAGTAAGTGCTCAGAAATATTTAAATATACTCTATTCAAAGCCGGCTTTAAAACCCACAAAAATCCAATTGTGATCACATACGAAAAAACAACAACAACAAATGTTATTTATGAACCCTTTTATGTTTTACATATTAATATTAATTTCTCTCTTATAATATCTATATTTTTTAGCCCAGATTCGGGTTGGGGTTGGGGTTAGCTGTTTGTTTTATTATATATTTAAAAGCTTCGTTCGTTTAGCCTTCCCATGCCGCCCGTCCCACGAAACTGTTCTTGCACAATACCCGGGCGCACATTTACACACACATACACAGCAACATGGACATCTTGTGTTTGTATCTGTGTGTGTGTGTGTGTATGAACTTCCGCACCGTAGTTGTGTGCCCTTGCTTTAACCCTACCCCCCAACACCCCCTACCACCCCTATACATATACTACACTCTCCACCCACCTACCAACCAACCCATAGCACTCCCTTTCCTCATTCCCCCACACCAGTGCCACATAATGGCATTCTTCTCTTTTATTTTTCTTCTTTTTTTTTCTAAAATGAATTGTAGTTTTGTTTTCCCCACCCCCAATGCCTGCCCTGCCCCATCCCCGTCCCACAAAGCCAGTCAGCTTTGCTTCTCCCACTTTCGACCCATTTTGTCATTGCTGTTGTTGCTATTGTTGCTGCAGTAGTTGCGGGGCTGGCTATTATTCACTTTTGTTTTGTTTTCCTCGTTATTTTGAGAAAATATTTATTTTTATTTTTATTAGTTTATAACAACATTACATTACTTGAATGCACACACACATACACATACACACACATCCGTACAAACACTTATGCATAATATGAGCAGGCAACACATTTACATAGTTAAATATATATGTTAGTATGTATGTACATAAATACTACGAATACTACGAAATCCAACTTGTGCGCGCCACTCTGACTACAACTACAATAAAATGAAGAACAACAACAACAGTAAACCAAACGGAACAGCAAGAGAGAGGAGAGCGCATAAATTTGTTTGTGTTTGTGTTTGTATTTGTATTTGTGTTTGTGTGAGGGGGAGAGCGAATGGACGAGCAAAGCACAAGTGAAGAATTGTAAACAGCGTGCACAGTGGTACAATAAATAATTTTTAGGTACTTATAAGTCATTCTTCTGTTTTCCTTTCTTGTTGGAATTAAATTGAAAAGATGCTTGTTCTACAATGAGAAACATGCTGATATACCAATTGGGTACTCCGAGAAGAGTGTCAAACTAGGAAACCACTGTCCAATACAATTAAAATGGTCTTCCATCATGCATTTCTCTTCGTTTGTTTTTACTAATTGCGCTATTGAGCATCCCAATTAAAACTTTTATCGCCGCTAATTGAGTTTACGGCATTTGTGTAAGCTTGAGTTTCGAACAGAAATACGAAGACCGCTCATAAAATAACTAAAAACAGGATGATGACAAAGTACAAAATAGAGAAAAAATTAAATAAGAGATTAATTAGATTTTTTTTTATGTAAACTAGTGTAATTTATTAAAAATATATATTTTCGATTAAAATAGCTTTACTTTGTGAAATAGTCGGATTTCTGATCATTAGACTAAATAAATTGGGGGTTAAAGTCTTTGTTCAAAGTTCAACAATGCCTTTTAAATAAAATGAGAGAGAGTGAAATATGCAGTTAATTTTGTCTTTAAAATTGGTACAAAACACTGCAAAGAAATCAATAATAATAATGATGACTAAAGAAATAGATTAAAACCTAATTAATAATTAAATCTTAAATTAATTAAAATGTCCATTTTAATATAAATTCAATGTCTGAATGGCAGCTGGCTCTGATCTCTAATCTAGCAATAAAGAAAAATATATATATAAAAAAAAGAAAGTAAAAAAAGAAATATTTGTTAAGTTAAAAGAAATTGTATGTTAACTAATTTTTTATTATTAAATTTTTATCTCATTTGTTTGTTTTTTGCTTCGAAATTTCTATTAATTTCATTTGTGAGCCACTGTGTATACATACATACATATTTATATGATTTTTTATAGCTAGTTTTGTTTCGCTTGTGCCAATTTCATTAATGAAAGAGGACAACGTAAATGCTATTTTTATTTGATTAGTAAAACTATAAACATATACATACATGAATATATATTTATATATATATACATACATATGTATATTTATATATATGTGCTTGTCTATGTGTATGTTTGTATGGGTAGCACACGCTGCATGAGCGCAAAATGTAAAACATAAATTTGCTAAAAATGCAGCGGCAATTCTTGCCCCACTTGCTGCTCTGCTACAGCTGCAACGTTTACAGTTTGGCAACCTAAATATGTGCGCTATGTATGTAAACAAATACCTCTAAGCATACATATGTATATGTATGTATGTTTGCATGTGTGTGTTGATAGCACGCTCTCATTCTCTTTTTTCTCTTTCCCTGTTGCTCTATCGCTGTATTTATGCGTGTTAGTGTATGCGTGTGTGTGTGTGCGTGTTAAACAGGTACATAACAATATTAAAACGAACTAGCTGAAAATAAAAGAAGCAACTAAGTCCAATAAATCAAGACGAAACTGCATAAGTATTTGTGTATATACATGTATATAAATAAGTACATATATGAATATATAATCGTTTATTAAATACCCTGCATAGTACATATATTAAATTCTTATTGATTTAGAGACTCTAATAAACTTCTTAAAAGTTTATAAAATTAGTTTTGAAAAGTATATCAAGTTGAAGGTATTGTTCTCTATAAGATGAGTAAATTTGATCAAAATCGAATCAATATATCAAATAGCTTGCATAGGAACGATCAGTCGAAAAATTAGAATTTATTCCTTTTTTTAATTGTATTTTTAATCAAGGTTGATCGCTTTTAATCTGATATTATTCATACTACTTTAGAATTAGGTTTGCTTTCTCTTTTTATAAAAAAGATAAAGGAAAACAATTAAAAAAAAAAATGACTTTTTTCCCAATAGCTAATTTTTCCTGAAGAGCATTATAATTTATTTATTTTTTATTTAGCATTAATTTAAATGGTTCTTCACCGGTTGATCTATGATTAGTCTTTTATTATGAATTATGTACATATCAAAACTGCATTAAGTAATAATATCTATAGCTAAAATTATCAAAAATAAGTCCCTAATCTGGTCACTATATAATTTAAACTTTAAATTAAAATTTTAAAGCATTATAGGCCAGACTGAACGGTTTATTATCAGCTGAAACGCTCCCAACACAACAAGAACGAAACTTCTATCTTTGGCTTGCCTAAGTATAGTTTTCTAAACAATTTTTAAAAATTCGACTGATCATTTCTATGGCATCTATATAATACAGACGTCCGATGTTAGTTTATTTCGATTTTCTAAAGCATAATAAAATTAATAATTGATGTAGCAACACATTTTTCGAATGATTGCACGTATGCTACCTATAATATATAGTGATCTGATTTTAATAAAATGTAGTCAAACTATCTACATTATTTCACAACTTTTACTACTTTAATGAGATATTTTTGCAAGGCTATAAATCAATATATTTATTATGTCTATAGTAATATATATAAAGTCTATTTGTAAGCTTCAATTAAGTATCTTTATACCCATAATCTTATATATATATTTATATATTCTATATCGTCGGCACTTTGTAATTAATTTTTGTAATTTTAGCCTAAACTTGCGTAAATTATTGTTATTACGAAAAGCAACAAAAATGTTGCATATATTTATTCTACAAATTACATTTTATTTAAGTCGTTTATTTTTCTAAAATGTCTACAATCTAGGTTTAATTTTATTTCTTATTTCCTATCTAGATAAATGTCAGGGCACATCCAATCAGATATAAACCCAAAACTTAGTTTTGTTTAGATACATTCTGGCCAAAATTTATAATGTTGCGCTTGAAAGCTCGTTACGACTTGGAATACGATAAAAGGAAACAAAAGGAAATACAAAATACGAAATACAGAAAAACCCATAAATTTTACTTAAACAAAAGCACACACATTTCGTACATGTTCCTTTTGTTTTATTGCATAGAAACTTTAACATAAAAACTTTAAACTTTTGTGCTTAAAATGTACACATTCTATATAAATGTATACAGGCATTTATATATATATGTACATACACATATTATATATTCATTATTTATGTAGTTGCTGTGCTCAATTTATTTACAGAGTTATTTTAAGCATTTTTACATGCGTATTTAGAATTTAAGTTTTTTGTTGCCAAGAACATTTTGTTTTTGGATAGCTAAATAAAAAAAACAATTTGATTATGAGCCCAAATGTAAAATTTTTTTATTATTTACCCAATTGTCAATGGTAGACTTTGGAAAGTTTGGGAAATAAACAGTTCTTAGGCACGTAGAAACGATTTATTTTGAATATTTTTAATACTTATAATCTAATAACCATTGTTATTAAAATATTTCTTTATCTCTGGTTGGCAAAACTTTCAGGAATTGAACTTTCTTGCAAATGTTATAAATTCATTATTTTTTAGGAACTAAAAAAATTAATCTTCACTTAACAACAAATCTAGTAGAAACTGGAACATTTTTAATCAGTAATCTAGGTCTATTTCTATGATCAAGCTTATCTCAATGCATTTTAGAGCTATAGATACCAAGTTTTCTTTGTAGATTATTGAATACTCTACAAAGATTAAGTTTTCTTTAAATCATATTTATAGTATTAATTTTTATTACATATTTTAAATCTGTTCTATTGGGAACAAACAAATTTTTTGATTATTTTTTAAATTATTCTGCTCTTAAAACTGGGAATAGATTTCGGAGAATTCATCTGCTAGGACTCTCCCAACAGGCTTTATCGGCTAGTAACATCACTTAAAAAATAAAAATTTACGAATAAATAATTATTTTCCATGATTTCTTACATTACTTAAAAGGTAACACTAATCGATTTTTATTTAAAAACTATTTAAATTTAATATCAAAAGTAATAATTTAATTTAAAAGCAATAAAATAATATTACTATTATAGAACTTTATTAAAAGAGGAACCTATTATTTAGTTTGCAATATTTAAATTAGATACAAATAGTATTTTTGTAGTTATTTTTTTTAAATTGGAAATAAAAATCGATTTAAAATATTTTTGTAGCCCCTTGGATTTTAAAAAATATTCACAATTAACAGTGTTTCCATGTTGAGCGCGATTTTCAATATTTAGTGTTAATGGTAACAATTACTTGCATTCTGTGTGGTCTGCCTTTCTCTGCGATTCTCAAGATTTAGTAGTAGGGCCAATGAATATTTGTTTTTTTTTGCAAATCAAATTTAGCTGCATAGAGTTATCTGGGCTAATATCAAATGCTTTAGAAAGTTTTACGAAATTTGATAATTCAGATTATATTTTCACGATCGGTTAAGAATTAGTTTTTAAAATAACTATTCCCAAATTATATAAATTTATTTTAAACTCTGTTCCACAATAATTTGACTTAAATCCTACACCTATAATTCAGAGATAATGAATCTTTTACCCAAAAAAAAATGTTCTCTATTGTAATTTAAGCTTACTTTAATTTCAATTTCGTAAGCTTGTGCAACACATATTGCAATACATCAAAAATATAAATTTAATTAAAACAAAAAACAAAAAAAAAACATTTCTACACATATCATACTTATATTAATACATAAATATGTATTTGTGTAATTAATATCGTATTTTACTTTTCCATTGTATTGTTGGCGCTTTGCAACATATGTATGTATGTTTGTACATGCACACATATGCGTGTGTGTGTATATATATGTTTGTATTAATATTTATGAGCACGTTCCCTCTCCCTCTGTCTCCTGTCTAGTGGCACATCGCCTCGCACATAAATATTGTAACACGCATACACGCACACAAACGCACGTGGACCATTCTGCTTTAGTGTGCAGCTTTTGTTATCTCCCAACGAGACAATAACAACAACATTTACTGTCAATTACTAAAAGGGTTGCCACCCAGTCGAAAGCCCACAAAACTTTTAATTGATAAACGACACATGTATATAAGTATTTACATACATACATGCAGCATTTTAAAAGTCAGCTGTTCCTATGTAGATTTGTGTTAAACGAAGCTTATCGCTACAAAATGTTGCATGCAACAAAGCCTAGAAAATCCATTAAGTGTTGCTGCAACTCACAATATTTTATATACATAATAAAAACATATATGTATGTATTCAAAATATTTCGAATTTATGTATGTACATATTTAATTAAATACAATTTAATAAAAGTGTTTCTTTGGTGAAAACCATTTTTTTTTTTGGCTTGCTCAAAGAATATAAAAAAATTAATAAACAAAACAAGTTTTTGCACAACAAAACAATTAAAGGAATAATTGCCATTGTTCTTTTATATGTATTGTACATATATATATACATTTGCACAAACATGTACATATTATCTTGGTCGTAACATCAATTTCATTTTTTAAATATTTTTATTTTTATTCATGAATTAATGTGTTTACATAGTTCACTTAATTTGATAAACATCGTTTTTAATTTGTTTTCTGCTGAAGAAATATTTGAAAATTGCTAGCGGGGCCAATGTTGTGTTGTTCAGTGCCATTGGTCACATCCCCCTCCCCGTCCTTCTCATTTGCCTATTATTTACTCTCTTCAGCTCCTCCAATGCATCTCTGTCTCTCTCAAAACAAATGTCGGGCCAGTGGGTGGGTTGTGGGAGAGCAATTTGGAGAGCGCCACCATGTTGTTACAACTACAGCTACATAAGGTGTTGACTCGCAGCTTTAACTCACGCATACACAGACACTTATATACATATATATGTATGTACAGTGTATATATACATACAATCATATATATGTATGTATATAGACAGCGGTATTGTGGAATGGGGAAAAAGTAGCACAAATTGTGCGCTGTTTTAATTTCTTTGCCCCCCCTCCGACGTCAACGTCGTCGCTGGCAGAAAGCTCTTTTTTTTATTGTATTTGTATATATATGTATGTATTATAGCTTGTTTTTATTTTTCCTGCTATTTTTTATTCACTTTTTGCCTTTGCCATCTTCGTTGTTGTGCGCTAATCGTTTGCGTCAGCAGCGCTGTCGCCGTCGCTGTCTCTGTCGCCGCGCTGTCTGCTCATGGTTTCATTGACGCTGACGCTGGCTGAGCGGAGCTAAGCTAAGCGCGCGCTCTCTTGGCGCTCTAATTGCATTAAATTGTTTGGAAAATCATAATCAGTAATTGCATTTGATGACAGTTTTTTGAGTGCACGTGTGAATGTTGATTTTGTTCAATTTAATTGAAGTATAAATACAACGGGTATTTACAATGTATGAATATTACATCAATTGTTGCTCTAATTGAGTTTTTAATTAAATTTAACATTTTCGGAGCACATGGTAACACCGCAAATTCTCCTTTTTATCCCATTCGTCGTTATGGTCGTGTGGGCCGCTAAACAGGAAAGAAAAGGGGCCACCTAACGGAAGTTGGCCATTTATTACCCGAACTTTAATAAATAATTTCATTTGGCTTGTAACTGCTAGTGATGAGTAATATTGGCAGCTGTGACTCGTGACTGTGAACGAGTCACTATTTTAAAATATGAACTCACAATGGCACTTTCAGTATTTTTATTTATTAAACTATCGATATTCAAAAAAAAGGTAAATAACCTTTATATACAAATATCGATGGTGTTTTTAATATCGAAATAATCACCAGTAAATAAATATGAGTTAAATTTTAATAAATTAAATAGTTTGAATTAATAAAGAATCAAAGAATTCAAAACGAATTTTGTCTTTTGTATAACGAAAATTCTTTTAGTTCAGCACTTAATGTAAAGATATCGATACTATTTATGGAAGTGTGGATTCAAGAAATGTTTTAATTTAACAAAAATAAATTAAAACGATTAATAAACATTAATATTAAACTCGAGATAAATATATTTTAGGAAAACACATACAACAGAAATAAAATATTAGTATATCAATATTTTTTTTTATTAATTTAAATATATGTTATGGCGTAAAACTATCGAAACTTCGCATGCCTCCATTACAATCGATAATTTTGGAGTATTCTTTCGATATTTTCCCATTCCCATTTTTCTCATTTCTCCAATTTTGACTTCTAGTTTAAATACACGTGAATTCAATCCGCAAAATCATGTACAATGTTAAAATGTAAATTCGTAGAAGAATAAAGATCCTCAAATTATTGCCTCTATATAAATATCTTAATTGTATTTTAGTAATTTAACTTATTTGATTTAATTTAATTTCTTCATAGGTGGATCAGTCAGTGAATCTACTGGATAGCCTGAATGCGGCGTCGCGGTGCGATGCTATCCAATATTTGCTGCAAACGCTTAAGTGCAAATATCCAGAGACCTGCGACCGAGTCGTCAGGAATCTGTTCAGTCACAACAAACTCAATGACAATGGTGACGGCTCGGGAACAGCGGAGCTAGCGAAGAGCAAGCAATTGCAGCTGCTGCTTGCCACAAAAAAGGAGAAAATAGAGCCGAATATAAAACGGGAAATCGAGAATGAGGCAGCCGCTATTGATTTAAATCAAAACTTTGAGAAGATTCTCTGTAAGGAGGAGTTTATGTGCCTCGATGAGGAGGAGGATGATGATTTCCTCAATGATGATGATGCTGATGTCGATGCCGATGCTGATGCTGAGCACTCGTCTTCCATAACCAAACGCCTGCAGCACTTTCATCGCAACAATGCCCATGCCAATGCCAATCCCAATCCCAATGCCAGGATCAGGTCCAGCAACAATGTCAATGCGATCAATGCTGTACGAGCTGGTGCACTGCACACCAGCGATCCTCTCGATCTGATTCAGACGGCAGCAGCAGCTAGCGGCTTGGTAAAGCGCAAATATGCAGCGACCTTTGAAGATGATGTGGATGAGGAGGATGACGACGTCGAGGGCGATGGGGAGGATGACAGTAATAGTTGCGAGGAGCTCTTAATGCGCCGACAAAGGAAACTAATGCAGGGCTCCAGCAGTAGCAGCAACAGCACGGCATTGATCAAGCGAAAGCGCATCAATAATCACAACATTAGCAGCTTGGATGCAGTGACGCCAGTTATACGCTCCCGTCTGGGTGAGGGCTATGTGTTTCACGAGGATGGCCAATACACGTTGCGGTATCATCACAGCAGCGGGGAGTTCAGTGAGCGTGCCTTTAAGGCGCAATTTCGGGTGCTACTCCGTTTGGCCTTGAGTCAACATCACAAGCCCTTCCTTAAGCAGTTCTATGACAACTTTGTGGTCACCGGGCGTCTCCTGGGCACAACGCCATCAGCACGTGTGCTAAAGGAGCTGCGCGAGCAACGGCTGGACGAATGGCGTCGGCAGCGCGAGCGTCGACAATTGGCGAGAGACGCTGCTGCTCTGGCTGAAGCGGCTGCTGCTGAGGCAGCTGCAGCTGCAACTCTGTTGGTGGTGGAGCAGCAGGAGCAACAGCATAAGCTAAGCCAACCAACAATGGATCAACAACTTGAAGTGCCGCTGCAGCTAGAGAACCAAGAGCAACGTCAGCTCAGATCCATATCGTTTGGCGACTCTGAGCTAGAGTCCGAAACGGAATCGCAGCTCTCTTCAGCTGCACAGGAGATTATGAAGTTTGAGGAGTTTATTGATGAGGGTGTAGGCGCAGGTCGTCTCATTGATGGGCTGGAAATGGAGCCGGAAATAGATGAGATGCTGGCTGGTGCTGGCGGCAGTGGTTTGGGCAGCGTAACTGGCACTGGCAGCGGGAATAGCAACAGTAACAGCAGCGTTGTCCATGACAATGGCATTGCCTCACTGCTCATGGACACGAGCCATGGGCCGCCGCAGCTACATGCTCATCATCTGTAAGCTCACTTTCAAATTGAAATCGAGATTTTTTATTAATTTATATTTCCATTTACAGCAGCAGCACCAGCAGCGGTGGCAATCTTGTGATCAACGGCCTTACATCAAGCAATATCAACAATAATAACAATTGCAAGAGCAATAATGCTTTAAGCCAGCAGCAGCAGCAGCAACTGGCGCCGGAGCAGCACTCTGTCAAACAGCAAGCATCACAAGCGCAGGCTCAGGTTCAAGCTCAAACGCAGGCGCAGCTGCAAGCGCAACATTTATCAATGCCCATGAGAGCTGCTGGTTATGGACACGAAGCCATGTCGGCGACAACACAGCTAATGTCTGGCAATGAGATTCAATTGCAGAATGATGCACAGAATCATCATTATAATGCAAGCAATAATCCACTCTCGATGATGGGCGGCATGATGCAAATGCAACAGCAGCAACACAGCCAGTTTACACAACATCCACATGCCCAAATGCTTAACAATCGTCATCCTCAGTTGCATCCACATCCGCATCCGCATTCACAGCCGCCTCATCTTGCTGCGGCTGGCGTTAGGCCAAATGTCTGTGCTCAGCTAAACTCATCACTGGAGCTCGACGATAACGAGCTATCGGGAGATGAGGATGATGATGAGCTAGACAATGAGCTGGACGAACTGGACGCTGCCAAGCAGCAGCTCATTGATGGTGGCAGCAGCAGCAGCACATCTTTGCAAGCTCCGCCCTCGCAACTCGGCGGCAGTCACACGCCCGGCAGCAAAAAGGATAAGCCCAGCTATAGCTGTCTGCTGTGTCCCAAGTCTTATCGGAAGCGCAAGTCTTTGCTGGATCACTATAAAATACATCCCGGCTATTGTCACGACTGTGGACAACCCAATGGCAACACCTTGGAGGTATGAGCGTACAGAGTTTCTAAACTTGCTCAGAAGTTTACCTACTGTATTCAAACATTTAATTATATATAAATTTTAAATAATTTTAATTAATTTGCTTTGTGTTTCTTTTCAGGAAATTATTCAGCACAATCGCACGATGCATGTGAAGGAGTTTCCGTTTGTTTGTGAGACCTGCGGCGAATCCTATTCACGTCGGCAACAGTTTCATGCGCACGTCGAGTCGCACAAGAAGGAATTCAAAAGTGAGTCGGAAGTGAATGTAAATTTCACCAAAGCCACAGGCAAAATGTTTATTAATCAAGGCCTCTTATTATGTATATTTAAAATCGAGTGTTGCATTTAATTAACGCTTTTTCAATTATTTCTTATTGTAGTCTTTCCTTGTGGTGAGTGCGGCCTAAAGCTGTCGCAGAAGAAGATGCAGCAGCACTTTGAAGAAACGGGCCACAAGGCCGATGGCGCCATTTGTGAGGTGTGCGGCGCCGAATTTCCCTCAAAGAACGCTCTCTATCAGCACATAATACGCGTGCATAAACGAGACAATTTCTTTGAGTGCCACATTTGCCATAACCGATTCACACTCAAGGCCAATCTGGAGCGGCACGTACAGTTGCACACTGAGGTGAAGCGCACCTATGTGTGCGATATGTGCGGTTCCTCCTATTTTACATATCCTGCACTCAAGGAACACTACAGCAATGCCCATGTCGATGTCTCTGAGAGCAAGTGCACGCTGTGCGGCAAACGCTTCGGCTCTGCCAAGTCATTGCAGCGTCATTTACCATCTCACTCTGAGGAGCGGCCGCATTGTTGCAATCACTGCGATCAGGTATTTGAAACCTTAGCTTATAACTTGTGACTGAGCTTGACTAAACTTCTGCTCTCTTTGTAGACCTTCAAATGGAAGACGCATTTGGTGCGTCATAAACAGACGATGCATGGAAATCAGCCGCCGCCTCCTAAAAAGGGTAAACAGCGTTTTCCCAAGGCCAACGATGAGGGTACGTTTTGGTACCTTCGAAAATTTAGAATCTCTTTTATAATGCTTATCTAATTCTTTTAGATTTGGTGCCGCTGCCTGATATGCCAGGTCCACCGCCTGTTAAAGCAACCAAGAAGTCAGCTGCCAGCAAGGCAAAGTCACAGGCAGCAGCAGCAGCTGCCGTCTCACAACAGCAGCAGCAGCAACAGCAAATGCAGCAGGTCGCTGGCAAGGTTGTGGGCGTAGGCGCTACGCCCACACCGCCGCCACCCTTGTCAACAACGCCTGGCTGCTCGCAGCAGGATCAGTTTAATGCCGCCATGGTGAGCAGCAATAGCTCGCAATCATCAACGGCATCCACGTCGCAGCACTCGGTCTCGACGAGCGAATCTCAGCAGAATTCCATGTACAATCAGAGCTTTAGTGCGGACAAGTTGCAACAGCCGCCAACACAACAGCAGCAGCAGAATGTGTTGCATCAGCAACATGCAGCAGCAACACCACCGCCAACGCAGCAACAACCGGCGCCTCCACCGCCACCGCCTCAGCAGCAGCAACAACAACAGCAGCAGCAGCAACAGCCGCATCATCGCCATACGCATACGCCAAACAACAGCACGCCGGAGCTGCACTTGCAGCGTATGAACAGCTTTGGTGGTCAGGAGAGCCAGTTTCACTTTGAGCCCACTGGCAATCCAGCGGCCAGCTATCAGCAACATCAGATGATAAATCAGTATCAACAACAGCAACAGCAGTCGCAACAGCAACAGCCGCCGCCACAGCAACAGCAGCCGCCACATATGCGCAGTCATACACCTCAGAGTCCTCATTCGCATCCACATCCCCATCCGCACCCTCATCCGCATCCGCATCAGGCGCAGCAGATGCAACAGCAGCAGCAACACTTTAGCTCACCGCATCATATGCCTCCAATGCATCATCAGCATCAACTCTTGTTGCAACAACATCGACACAGTCATTCGCCACAGCATCAGCACTCGCGTTTGCAATCGCCGCAGCCACAGCCATCGCCTTCGGCAGCTGCGTCAGCTACACAACAGCAACAGCAATTCATGCAACAGCAGCAACAGGCGACAGATTCCTGGGGCAATATGGCTTTTGGTGGCGCACCAAGCAGCCAGCCAGTTGAACTTAAGGACAACAAGTTTTATATTGTGGACTCGACCGAGTTTCTTGGGCTTCCAATGAATGTTGGCGGTGGTGCTGCGCCGCCTGCACAGCAGCAACAACCAACTGTAAACAAGCCACAGCAGCAACAACAACCACAACAACAGCAGCAGCAGCCACAAGATCCAGCGCTAACTGGCGATTTATTGAGCTTCCAGCACATGTGGCCACAGCAACAACAGCAGCAGCAGCAACAACAACAACAGCAGCAGCAACCGTCAACGCCACAGCCACAAGCCAACCAAGTGGGGCCGGGAGATGCGCATGGTTATAATAACATTGGCAGCATACTCACGAATCTCATTGATACGAATCCCACGCCATTGGAATATAACTTTGATTTAATGCAGCAACAGGCACCACAGCAGCAGCAGCAACAGCCGCCTCAACAGCAAGCCGCTCAGCAACAGCAACAACAACAACATCACAATGCCAGCGGTGCCTATGCCAGTGGCTTAATGCGGCACACAAATGCCAGCAATGTGTATGGTGGTGGCTTATCCTACGAGCAACATCACAACCACAATCACAGCGCATTGAGCGAACAACTTGTGAGCGAACAGCAGAAACATAATAGTTTTCAGCCATACCATGCTCATCCGCATCCGCATGCGCATGCTCATGGCTTGCAACAGCCATTGCATCCACTGGCAGGTGCTGCACATTTATTGCCACCACCACCGCCGCATGGCAGTGTCTATGAGCGTACAGCACCACCGGTTGGCGTTGGTGTGGGCTATCCCATGTTGGGCGATGATACGAAATCAGTGCTGCCGCCAATCAATGATTATATGCATCATATGCAACAACAGCAGCCGGATCTAATCTATTATCCAGTGAAGAACGATTGACAACCAAAGTAGCCGACGCTGGGTGGTGCAACAGGTTACCATCAGCAGCACCACCACCACCAGAATCACTTTGCGCATAATAATCATAATCATAATCATACGCGCTGGTGGCCAGCACCAGCAGCAACTTTAGGCGCCAAGAGAGGCGATGTTTTTCATTGAAAAGCATTAATCATATAAAAACATTTTGTGTTTAGTTTGTATGAGAAAATCCCTAGAGAAGCACACTTTTATTCATGCTGCTTGTGTAGATAACAAAACGTTAAGAAATTATATATAAATGGGGATTCTTACTCTAGTTCAGATTAAGGTTTATATTGATAAAAAAAAAAACAAAAAACAAAGAAAACTGAAAAATGTTATGAAATTTTGGAGCAATAACCTAAAGATTGGGGCTACAATGCTCAGTTTTTTCTAATCCGAACCGACGCTATGATACACGTCTATTTATATATATATACAACAAAAATAATAATATTAATAATAATAATAATAAAGAACAATCACATACACACAAAAACGCAAGTAAAACAAAGCTATAACAATAACATGACTACAGACATATACATATATACATAGTAGCGTGTAAGCATAAAAGAAAAACAAAAAATATATAAAAACAAAAAAAAATTATAAATATTAACATAAATTATGTAATATTGTAGCCTGTAAGCATATAGGTATATATATATATATATATATATATATATATATACTAACAATAACAGCAGACCACAACAGCAACCAATCAACTTTCGAACAAATTTTTGCAACATAATTTATGCTTATATTAATTTAAATAATTGAGAAACACAAAATACGTACGTTAATATATAATCAAAGCAACATTTAATGTATATATATATATACAATATATATATATATATACACGATGTCAACCATACATAAGTCCCTTTAAAAGATTGTAGATTTATTTGACAACACTGAAGAAGTTAGTTAAGCGTGCTTGGGGCCTGCAAAGAGAATAGATGAACAGAACCTAGACCTAGATCCAGACCCAGACAAACAGACAACACGATAGTTGTTTTAACCATATCATGTGGCCCTTTGCCGATAAAAAAAAAAACAAAAACACAAAAAAAAAAAAAAAAAGAAAATGAGAAACAAATTATAATTATACATACAATACTTATATACAAAAAATATTTTAATTTTTTTTAAATAGTGCTTGTTATTTTATATTTAGTTGAACAATTAATAATTATGCATACATACATTAATTAATAAATGCAAACATATTTTATTAAATCCAGACTTCCACCCCAAATAAAAAAAAATAAATACTTTTCCTTTGTAGCGCCACAAAAAATTAATTCTTTGTTAGATTAGTGCCTAAGTCTAGTTGATACCTTGTATACCCAATTTGTGGCTTTTTACACCCAAAACAAAAAAATGTAACTTTTTGTATAATCAGTCCCTTCGCCCTCCCCTAACCAAGATATGTTTGCTTTCTTCTTTTCGGGCATTAGATGGCCACATACAATATATATATACGTTTATGTATAAATTTTAAGCACACTTATTCACAAATCTCCTTACTTCCTTTGCTTCCAACATATTGTTTCTATTTTATTTGATTCTTTTTTTAATTTGGTATGTATGTATTTCCTTAATCTTTTGAGACCCCACTTAAGTTAATCATATACATACAAATATATATATTATACATATATAGCGTTGTTCTTGTTTTTACAAATTGTGTATTCAATTTCAGCTAAGTAACATTGCATAAGTGAAAGTTTAAAACAATACAAGTTTAAGGCTACCTTTTATGAACAAACAAAAAAAAGCAACCAACAACTACATTAAATTAGATTTGTATTCTGGATACAAAAATAAGCAACAAACAAAAAAATAAAACAAAAAAACAAAAACAATTAAAACACACAAAAATATAAATAAAATTTGTATATTTAATAAAAATAGCAAAATAAAAATAAATAAAATTCTTTTAAAAAAATATATAAATGAAAGTTTTTTTTTATATAAAATCCGATTTTATTATGCGCGTAGTTGGTTTAATTTTGTAACTGATGTTTATTAAAAATTTAATCAATTTTTGTTGAACCTTACTATTTGAAACAGGAAAAAATTAATTTTCAAAAATATATATTAAATTGCTAAAAAAAATCATATAAAGAGACATCGATTGGAAGCTTTTACTTATCTAGAATCCAAATGTTCATTGCATTATTTAGTGCAGAATAGACTGGTTAGTCCCTTTTTTTAGTGCTTACAAACAGCACAGATTATGATATATATGTACATATCGCCAATTTACTAAAATACTCACTAATTATATAAAGTTATTCTTCTGAAAAATCGTTTAAAGTTGTCAAGGAAGCCGTCTACCTTACACTAAAAGGAATATATGCAGTCCTGTTCCCATTTTCGGTGAGACTTTGCGTATTTGATTATCCGAGAATTTGCCGACTTTTCCCTAAATTCCGCGTATTTCCCTAGGATTTCCCATAAGAATATCCTGATAATGAAATTTTGATACAATCATGCTATGAACCTTTTAGATCATAGTATTTTAAATTGATAAATTATTTTAGTACAACCAATTAAAGATCAAGAATTTCTTTTTCGGTTTACTTGGCACTCTATTCCTGTAATAACTATATTGGGCATTAGCTCTGTGTTATTTACCTATGCATTTTTCAGTTATAATTTGTAAGCCCTGTATTTTGCCCAAGCCCAGAGGCAGTCTTACTAGCACCTGGATCAGCAAATACTAGTAGTAACCGCAGATTCTGCTACCTAACCCGATTAATTGCAATTTGTCATTAATTTCTTTGCTTAGGTTTAAAAAAGTAATGTTTTCAACAAGTTTATTAGCACTTTCCACGTAACCAACCCAAAACTATGAGGTAAACAATTTAGATACATTAATGCTTAGTTAACACCGCCTATAAGATTCACGACACGATTCTTATAGCGTTTGGAAATATCCTTCTCAATATATGATTGCAGGGTTCGAGTTTGTGCAATCAGCTCATCCAAAACGGGATTCAATTGTTGACGCTGTTCGCGTAGTTCCACGGCGCGGGATTTCAACACTTCTCGTGTTGTGCGCAGCTTCTCCACGGCTTTTGTCATCTGCTGAAGCTTGCTGGATAGCAGATCGGCGTATTTTGGTGAATGTTTTAGTTGGAAAAGATGACGCGTTTGCTCATCGGAGCTCTGTTGAATGATTTTCTCAACATCGGTCAATATTTTGCCAATACTCTCGCTGTCATGCGTGCCAATGTTGTCCATCAGTGAGAACATAATGTTGCTTGACGACTCCAAATGATTAAGTTCATAGAGACGCATACGCAGGAATGCCTCTAGCTCATGAATTTCATCTAGAAAGCGGTCTCGATAGTTGGGCGAGTCCAGCAGCGTATAGGCCTGATCACCTATAAAAAGATTTAAGTTTGTTAAGTATGTAAAACATTGTGAATTTATTAAAGAATACCTTTGGCAGTACCCCCATCCATACCGGTGCCCTCAACCACAATGCCGTACTCCTCGACGGGTATATCAAAGTTGATTTCCACTGCAGCTGTGGGCGCACTTTCAATGCCCCAATCTATGTTACCACCGCCATCCGATTCCTGAAAGTCCCCAAAGTCAATAATTTCGGCCGAAACAGTGGAGGATGTGCCACCATTGTCATCAGTGCCAAAGTCAATTTCATTGCCTTCGTTCTCCTTGGTCGTATTGGAGGCGCTGAAATTCAGTCGCACTTCTGGCTCCTCAATGGCAAGCGGCGCCTCCTTGTGTATGTACTGATAGATTGTAGTATTTCCATGCTCCACTAAATGGCGTAATATAGGCAAGCAGTGATGCTGTCCGCTGATCTCTGCGTACAGATCTATGCCCGCCTGCACTCTGCCAATATTCTGCAAGGACTTTGCGTATAGTTCCTGCAAGCCAGCTAGCACTTCAATGAATTCCTTCTGGAGGTTTTCGCCCTTAACACCCAGTTGCTCCAGCAACGCGGCGTGTTCCGCAAGCAGTTGAGCCTCTGGCTTGTGTAGGTCATGGGCGCGCTTTAAGGATTCATCGGTTTGTTGCTCCAGCTTGAGCATTTGCTTTCGCACTCCAGGAATCTCATAGTTAACATTACGCACAAATATTTGCGCCGTCTCGGCTAGGTACGTGGCGTTTTTCTCATACAGACGACTGATTTCCTGCCAGTCCTTCATGCGCTGGCTGCCATAGGTGCCAAAAACGCTTTTCGTATCCTTCTCAGTTTGCTTTAGAATCTCGATTATTTCCTTGACATGCAAATAATTAATATCTGCAATAAATTATCATTAGCTGTAAAAGCCAGATACTAATAAAGTTAAAAACATACTCGACCCAGACAACAGTTTAATCAACTGATCGTTGGCTGGCATATCCTGCAGTGCATTGCTTATCTTTGAATGTATGTCCTTGATCGGCGCCTGTACATTCTTTGGCACAATACGTCTGCTTATGAGCCAATCTTGCAGCTTGAGCGTATGGATGTCTATTGGTATCTCCGATTCCTGGAATTTCACAAAAAATATTTAAGCGTTGACAAGCATAAAGCACATTATTATAGTATCCTTTTCTTATTAACATATAACATAAGTTAAAACTTACATTCATTTTGATGTTGTTGACGTTGCTGCTTGTAATCAAGTGATAACAAATTTATTAGATTACACGCGATAGTTCGATATTCGCTACATACGTCACAAATTTAAATATCGATATATGCACGATATTTAATAAATGGTAAATCTACTATACCCGTACTTATTCGCGTCTCAAAACACGCGGAAAAAATCAGGGATCTGAGAAATATGGGCGCACCTTAAACTTTTTGTCGATTTTATTGTTAAAATATTAAATAAAAACCGTCCCATACAAGTGAAATCCGATAACCGATACATAAATTGGACATAATCTGTTAAGCTGTCAGCTGTTATTTAAATTTATTTTGTGAACATGGCAGCCCTAAGTCTTGTTAGGTATCAGCAGACTTTTACCGAAAATTCAATAAAGCGCGATTTGTATTTATAACGTTATTTGAAACAACAAAATATTAAAAATTTTTGTAAACTTTTACGTGCAATTAAAAATGACTGAAATAATAGTGCAATGTATTATCAGAGGCGTCTGCTTATGGGGTACATTTTAAATTCTTGATATTGACTAACATATATATAAGATATTCGAAGATACAAGTAGAAAAATATAAGAATATCTTTCTTTATTATAATGAGAGTTAAATAATTGCAATTTCCAACCAGTTTTACCTACAATTGCATCCTACTACTAAAAATCCAGGCAGTCTGTCCAATCACATAGAATTCCATTTGAAAATCTTTTAAGAATTATATGCATTTCTGGTAATCGGATTTTAATTAAGTGTGAGTACAATCCTGTCGAAATTAATACGGTGAGGTCATGACAGCTGGCAAGTAAAGAGACTGATCAGTTTACAATTGCGTATAGTTGCCGTAGTAACGATATCTCGAAAATTTTGATTTAATCGAGAGTCTGTATCTCAAGTATATTCAAAATATTATCTTGATTGATTTATAACATTGATTGATTATAACATTTATATGTACAAATATTTTCTTTATATTTAAGCAAAATGTATAAACAATTTTATAGGGCAAGTTAACTAATTCATTTTTAAAATAGATTCGAAATATTTGGAATGACGGACGATTCAGAATCTTCTCTAAACATTTGCGACACTTGCGCACTGGGTAGCACCTTCTGTGAGCTACCCGTTTTTGTTTTCCGCCAATGATCCCATTCATTTGGATGCATACGCTTTTTATGGGAATGCATATTAGCGTTTGAATTAAATGTCCGCGGACAGAAGGGGCATTTATAAAGTGGCTCTCCAGTATGCTGAGCCATGTGTTCCTGCAATTAACATAATATAAAATATATACTTACATATATGGCAACATACTTTTAATTAACAAACCTTAAGACTAATATCCTTTTTGAAAGTCTTGCCACACTGTTCGCAGGTGTATATTGTATTCGAGTGTGAATAGCGCTTGTGACCGATGAGAGCGCGCGAATTCTTGCAGCTCTTGCCACACTCTGTGCAAATAAACGATTTACCCTCATCGTTATGGCGTCTTAGATGCTGCTTTAAATTGTCCTCGTCCTTGAGCCAGCTCTCACAATCTGGGCGGGGGCATTTGATGCGCGGCCCACTATCTTCAAAATGAAGGCGTACGTGTTTCTCGAAAACAGCCTTATCCTTGATTTCTTTGCCGCAAACATGACAAATATTGGCAGCCTTGCGATGTTGCATGCTAATGTGTACTTGCATATGATATTCGGTAGCAAAGCTATAATTATACAGAACTTTTAGTAAATTACATTTTAAATATAGACTTGCACATACGCATTATGTTTGGGGCACTCTGGGCAGATGTACTTGCGCTCGTTCGCTGGCACATGGGAGCCCTTGTGTAGTTCCAGTAAATTACGACGTGAGAAACGTTTGCCGCACTCATCACACTGAAAGTCGCATTCCTCGTCCGGCACATGATGTACCAACCAATGGGCACGCAAAACGCTCGAATTGGCAAAAACCTTGCCGCAGTCGTTGCATCTAAAAAGCGCATGCATACATTAATTAAAAGTAATATAAATACAATTGCTAAACAATAATTTACTTAATGTATTCCGGATTCTCATGCCTCCTGGCATGCTCGACTATAAGGCAACGTTTATTTAATTTTCGCCCACAACATTTGATATAGGGCCGTTCATTTGGGTGCTTCTCCTTAAAATGATCCCGTATGCCGTCGAAATCGTCTGCCAGAAAAATGCACAGCTCACAGCCCATAACAACATAACGTTTGATTAGATCCTCGTCCTCTTTGCAGAATGGGGGCCACTGTTGTTTTTTAAATGTTCTTTTCACTGCGGGCCTGCGCTTTTCGTGTCCTTTGGACTTTGTGGTGTGCTTTACTTTGGCTGTCTTTATTTTTTCCATAGTTTCAGTTTCACGTTTTCTTTTTCTTCCACTTCGTGTAACAATAAGATCAACATCGTCGATTTCGTTGGCCAACTCATCATCGGGCGTTAGTCTCTCTAATTTGATATCCAGTTTGCTTTTCGAGTCGACCATCTGATCATCAATATCTGTATCCGCACACGTTGACATTTCCAGGTCCAGTTCATCCAATGGATTCACACTAAGTTGAGCGCTGCCACAGTCATTATTTACATCCACATTTACGGTCAGTTCAGCAGTCGGCAACATGACCTCTTCCGGCCATGAGGTGTTGGGCATATCTGGATCAGGGTCCTGCTTAAATTTTGGTGCATTGGCGTAAATAACCTGAGCCTCTTGAATGGACACATAGAACTGATGAAACTCTGACACCTGAGTCCAGCAAACATTGCAAACGACTTTCGAAAGCCCGTCGCTTGGTGATACCTGAGAAACACACAGCGGTTATGATTGTGCATGTAATTATAAACCATTTGGCTCACCTCAAACCAAAAGTGCTGGCGTAATACCTCAGCTACATTTGGCACATTAACTGCTCCGACATCAAAGATTTGGAGACACATCTGGGAGCCACAACCACGCAAGCATAGTCGACAAATTTGAGGTTCCATTGTTGGAACTTATTGCAATGTTGTTAACGCTGCAACAGCAAACTAAAAAAGTTTGCCCGTACTTAAAGCCAGTGAACACAGTCTATTTATTATTTGCTAAATAAATTTATTAACTTAATTGTATTGTATGACATAGAGTTGATTATGCTGTATCGATATATCGATATTCTTAATACAAATAACGATATTTCAATTTGTTGACAAGAATCGATAGTTCAATATAGCTATCGATAGCTAGATTATATCGATCGGAAGCAAAATGAAAAGTACATAAAATAATATAAAACTGCAAAATTTAATAGGAACAATACAATAAGCCTCTTTGAAAAATGAAGGTAAGCGCGGGCTCGCAAGTCATTGTTATATATGCGTAATTTTCATATTATTATATGTATCTATTTAGCGCATAAGTGATAAAAAGCTGGAGGCCTTTACGGTCGGCACATTTTCCAAATGGCAATTGGTAAGTTCTCTTCTATAAGAAGTTGCAAATACGAATTAATTAATTTATTAATTATTTTTACAGTCTAAAAAAGAGTTAGAAGAACAAAAGAAGAAGGAAGATGAGGCCGCTGCTGCACATGTAAGATTATAAGAGCGTCTATGAAACATCTGTTTATATGTTTATATTTTGTTCAGGCATTTAAAGAGTTCGTCGAAACATTTCAAGAAGCCCCAACGGCATCGTCAAAGGTATGGGTTAAGGCCGGTACGTATGATGCGGGCTCCAGACGTGAGGATAAAACCGAAAAGGGCAAATTGTACAAGCCGGGCTCCAAACTGGTCGAAAAAAGCGCAGCTGATAAAGCAGAGGAATACGCCAAACTGTTGGCCTCCGATCTTAAAAATCCGGCACCATTAAAAAAGAAGAATCAAGAAAAGAAGAAGAGTAATTTGGAATTGTTCAAGGAGGAATTGAGACAGTAAGTAAGCCATAAGCAGCAACAGTTACCACCCTTTTATACTTTTTTTTTAGAATACAGGAAGAACGTGAAGAGCGTCACAAGTATAAGCATATGGCCATATCGAGTGTGCCAGCATCGCAGACGCAACAACAACAGCCGCAGCAACAGCAACAAGCTTCGAGCAGCTCACAGACCCAGTCGAGCAATGCTAGGGATGCAGGCGGCTCCTTTGACACTGGCGATCCGAATACAACAAATTTATATTTGGGCAATTTAAATCCAAAGATTTCCGAGCAACAGTTAATGGAGGTCTTTGGTCGCTATGGTCCGCTGGCCAGCATAAAGATTATGTGGCCCCGTTCCGAAGAAGAAAAGCAACGTGGACGCAATTGTGGCTTTGTGGCCTACATGAGCCGTCGGGATGCTGAGCGTGCGCTTCGCACTCTTAACGGCCGGTACATAATGGGCTACGAGATGCGTCTGGGTTGGGGCAAGACAGTGCCCATTATGAATACACCAATATTTGCACCTCAAGCTCTGCTGGAGCTGACTTTGCCACCACCACCTTCGGGACTGCCTTTTAACGCTCAGCCACCACCAAGCGAGACAAATGTGTTGCCAAATAAGAACTACAAGGATTATGAAACCTTTGAGGACAAGGAGAACATGGAGAGGGTAAGTCAATTACTTTGACCATCGTCTATATCATTTATTAAAATAATTTAATTTATAGATACTTGGAAAATCTATAGTAAAAGTCTTCATACCGACAGAAAAGTATGTTTTTTTTAAATTCATATGTGCCTAAATAATGCTATTTCGATTTTTCACATTTTAGATCCGTAATGAATATAATACATCGCATGATTGAGTTTGTTATACGCGAGGGACCCATGTTTGAGGCCCTAATCATGAGTCGCGAAATGGAGAATCCACTTTTTTCATTTCTCTTTGATAATGAGAGCCCAGCGCATATTTATTACCGCTGGAAGCTCTACTCCTTGTTGCAGGGCGACACACCGAGCGAGTGGCGTGAGAACCAGTTTCGCATGTTCAAGGATGGGCCTGTCTGGCGACCGCCAGTTGCAAATTTCTATACCCGAGGTATGCCAGATGAACTGGTCGTTGATCCCGATGCGCCCGTTGTGCACAAGGGCGCCTTATCAAATGCGTAAGTAATGTAGTTTTGTCACTTGGTAATTCATTAATACAACTAAATTTTCCTTTGCTGAAAGTCAACGTGATCGGCTCGAAGACCTAATAAGACATTTAACGCCAGAACGCGCTCGAATCGGTGACGCTATGATCTTTTGCATTGAGCATGCCGATGCCGCTGATGAAATATGCGAATGCATTGCCGAGTCTTTGGCAAATCCAAAGACGCTTGCCTCTAAGAAGATTGCTCGGCTTTATCTTATCTCCGATATTCTGCACAATTGCACGGTGAAGGTGTCGAATGCTTCCTTCTTTCGGAAATCGTAAGTTAATGCTTGAAAACAGTAATTGCTTTGACTTATCAACTTGTTTGCAGCGTGGAAAAGCAATTGCAGGACATATTTGAAAGTCTTCACATTTATTACTTGGGCATTGAAAGCCGTTTGAAGGCAGAGGGCTTTAAAACCCGGGTTTGCAATATAATACGCACCTGGGAGGAATGGACAATTTATCCAAAAGAATTTCTATCTCAGCTACGTTGCATATTCTTAGGTCGGCAGGTATGTATACATATATATGAAATTATAGACTACAGATATTTCATATCGTTAAATTAGTTTGCCTTGCAGCCCACATCACCGGCTCAAGCAGATGAATCGCGCTCAGAGGAGGCCTTGGATGAGGACATAGACGGTGCACCGCTGTCGGGCGAAGAAAAAGACGACGAGGATTTGGACGGTGTGCCGCTTGATGGCGCTGCACTTCTGAAGAGCGCACTTAAGCTCGTTCTGCCAGAGTCCACGTCCGCTGCACAAAAGCGCGATACTCCAAAACGAGATCATTATCAAGATGAAATCGATGGCGTGCCTTGTAAGTCTTTATGCATAATGCTTTTGCAGTTTTCCAAATTCATGTTAAAAATACTTTTAGTGGACGAGGATCTTGATGGCGTGCCGCTAGACCAGGTACAGAAATCAACAGACAAATCTCAGGCAAAAATGCCTGGATTTATACCATCCAAATGGGAAACTGTTGATCCACAACAGGTTGAGGCCCAAGCCATAACCACCAGTAAATGGGACACATTGGATCCTCCAGATCCGCCAAAATTCTTTAGTTCCGGTGAAGAAAGCGACGAGGATAATTCTCAAAAGTACAACGACGAGAAACGTCAAAAGTTGCGTGAAATTGAGGTAAAAGTAATGCAGTATCAAGATGAATTGGAGTCTGGCAAGCGGCGTGTGGAATCTGGATGGACACTGTCCGAGCAAGTTGAATACTATCGACAACGTTTGCTAAAACGGGTGGGTGAATTACTAACTATCTATCTGACACATTACCAACTGCAAAACTAATCCAATTTTCATTTAACAATGTACACAGAATTCGCCATCGGAATCTATAGACTCGCCGCTGAGCTATATGCACTCGAAATCTAGAAGTTCACAGCGTAGTGAGAGTCCTGATGGCAGACATGCGGCCAGCATGCACTATAGTAGCAGCTCCCGCTCCAGTCCCAGCCTACGCACCAATCGCAAGCGTTCCCATTCACCGTTCAGTGGAGGCGAGAGCAGTCGCAGCGGGAGGTCCTCTAAACGCAATCGTTCGCGTAGTCAATCGGACTCGCCCAAGCGTTACTCGGAGCGTTCTGGTCGCACCAGCACACGCAGATCCCCATCCCCTCAACCGACGTCGTCGGCTTATGGTACGCGAGTGAATCGACGTAGCAGCGTATCACCGACTCGCCATCGAGTAGACAAGCACAAGCATAAACACAGACATTAAAATGTTACGTATTTAATCGTAATAAGTTTATATATTCAGTAGTTCAGTAATTCAGCCAAAAGTCTTTTAAAATGCGGGCTTATGATTTGTGACTGAAAAATAAATAAAATCGCATGGGAATGGCATTAGCTCCAGCATAGCCACTTGATGATGACAATGATGGGTTAATGTCGTGGAAAGTTTATATCGCCTTGAGCGTGGCCTCGTGTTTGTAGACTTCAATGACATCCTCAATAATTTCCCATTGATTCTCTCGGGTAAAGTCCTTGACCAAAGGCTTATACCACATGGAAGCCTCATCAGATTCATCAGTTAACGGCACCTGAACACCGTATGTTTGCAGTGCTAGAGATAGGCAGCCAATAGCCACGTGCGTGGGCTTATATTTTAAGATGTTGGGGCTATGGTGAAAGTCCTGCAAATACGAAGCGGCCGTCTTTGCTATCGGCACTGAGTTCCACACATCTGCACCCACCCAATCCTGCAGTGTCTTCATGTAATAGAGCAAGTACTGCAAATAAAGAGAAAGTGTGCTGTGTGTGGCGCCACAAGAAAAAAAAAATAGCTACTTACCTTATGCGCCAGCTCAATGTTTAGATCAAAGCTGAGGGTACGTGTTATCAGCAGTTCGGCCTGGACGATAGCGTCACGCATGGCCCAGTACTCATCATTGAGATCCAATGGATCACTGCCGCGATTGAGTGTGCTATATGCCACGTTGATGACATCGCGAATTTTGACTGTATCGTCATCTTTGATCTTTCCAGCCAGGTAAAGCGAGGAGGCAGCAATGAGCTGTAAATTTTAAATCATTAATTACAACATAAATGTGTAATTAGCTATGTATACACTTACAAACTCGTCGTAATCGCTTTGCTTGACCTCCTTGAAGAAACGATGATAGACAATGGCCGCACAGGCGGCTGTCAACGGCTTCATCTTTAGCTTGGCGGCGCACTCAAATATGTAGAGCGGCACAAGACCAGGCTTACTAGATTTGCTGTCAAATATTTATATAAATATTTATTTAATTGTAATTGAAACTTCACTCACCGATAGTCTATGGGTTTCATATTTTGGGCTTTGCTCGTTTCCACGTGCTGCTGCAATGACATTACATCCAAAACGTTTTTCATTTTAGTTAGAGCAATAAATACACTGATCGCTTGATTGATTTGATTGTAATGATGTTGAAACTGCAAACTCTTTCGACTCTAAACAATGAAGAAATTGAGACAAATGCGACACTCAAAATATTAATGCACAAAATTCCAGATCAGCTGTCCGACCAACAGCACAAAACAAAATGCACTGCAAGCAATAAAACAAAAGCAAACAAATACGACGAAAATTCGAGTTAGCGGCTCGATAAAACCCGAAACCGGTTCCACCGCAGGTAACGAGCATACAGTGGGCCGTGTTTATAAAAATCTGCCTGCACAGTGGCAAGGGTTGTGAAAAACCCAACATATGCTCTGAAGTTCAGAAATTCATTATTAATGCCTTGCTTACGAAATAATGAAGAATCCAGGGTTAAGCGATGGTAATAAAAATTACACATGTTAGTTTATTCGATGTTTAAAGATTTTCCTTTCTGAGCTTTCTGACAGATACACACACAAATTGTAATTTTTATAGAAAACATGTGATTTTCTTTAAGAAAAATTACCTGCGCATTAAAATAAAAAAATACAAACAACGAAAATAATAGTAGACACTTTTCTATTACAGATAAATGTTTATTTATTAATGTATGTATATTATGCACTAATGGGTTTATATAGGGTTTGTTAGGATTTTTTTTTACTCGTACAAGTTCGCGACTCAAATAGTTCGATACCGCCTTGCCAAATTTATCTAAAGAACAATCTAAATGAGCTGTCAAATGTGAATAACTTGTTTTTTTAAGGAAAAGCCGCCGGAATTAAGCATTAATGAGCATTATAATTTGCTCAGCCGGTCAGCCAGTTATTTAGTCGTCCATCTTCTCATCCTTGTCCAAGTGTTCGTACCCGCTCGAACTAATTGAAGCGCGCCAACAGAGGCAGGCTCACATTTTATTGCATATATGTTTAATATATTAAAATTAATTGTAATTGTTTTCGGGCTAGATTTAAAAGTAAATACGAACGGCCTCTTCGGCGTTCTGTTCGACTGGACAGTAGGGACATTTAAGTATGTGCCCGTTGCTGAGCTTGTGCAAGGCGTCGTTTGAAATTACATGACCGCAGGTCAACTTCTTCGGTGGATTGTCTTCAGTTGTTTGTTGCCTCAGAATTGGGCATGCGAAGATCGAGTGAAACCGAAACTCTGGCTGTAGATCTATTTCAATTGGCAGTTCGTCGCATCCGTTCCACATGCTCAGAACCTGACGGGATTGCATTACCTGCTTGATATTAAGCAGGGCGGGTAGGGCAGTGCAGCCGGCGTTAACGACCACCGATAGCGCAGAGTTCTTGCTGATCCCGAGCAGCTGGCAAGCATCTTTAAGAAATGTGAACGACAACTCGGTCCACATTTCCTGGGCTAGAAAGATCCTGTAGGGAGTATTTTCCAGACCTCCAGGCAGATAAATAAAACTGGCCATCAAGTTGGCAATCTCGTGCTCGTAGCGTACGGCAAACTTTTGAAAGTTGGTCCTAGCGTAAACGATGGCTTCGTGCTGTGACTCCAAGCCATAGGATACCAGTTGCATGAAGCGCATGCGATGCAGCCGAAACTCAATGAATGAATGCCGCTCCAATAGCTGACTTGAATGTCGAACCGCCCATTTGAGGGCATCGGACAGTTCGCGCTTTTGTATCTGTATCCAGATGCTGTAGATTTCGGCAAATTCACGCTCCGAGTCGAACACATCCTGGGCATGATCTTCGCTCATTTTGCACTCTTTGATTAGTGTGCGCGCCACTTCATCCATGCCCTGGCGGCAGTAATGCTTGGCAATCGCCTTGTTTAGCAGCATTAAGTTATCCTCGTCCTGTAGCGCGTCAAAGCGTATTGTAGAGCTAAAATCAGATGTATAATTACGATCGATGACTTTGCCAATCTTTGATACAGCGCTGTGCGAGTCTCGATGCTCAGTTGATAACTTCTGCACACGTTCGTTGCATTTGGAGATCGCCTCTCTAATGATTTCCATTTGGCGCTCAGTTAGACGCTGCGGCGCTGTTGGTTCCGTCTCTACTTGCATGTTGACAGTATCGCCCATGGGATCGTCTGTGCTAGACGCATTCATTTGCGTGCCAGTATTGAGCGTGCTTACCACCATTTGCTCTGCGTTGCCCAATACATTAACCAGCTCGGACATTAACGACGCAATTTCGCCAATTTCGGCTGAAGCATTTGCATGCAGCTGCTCGAGCTTCGTCACGACACGATCCAATTCCTTTTCAACATATGCACATGCCTCGTTGTCCATAATGGCCAGCTCTGTCTGTGGCTCAAAACTAAGTTTGGTAAATTTGGAGCGACGCCAGTCAACAGCGCGCATTAGATTTTTGCCAAATACAATTTACGAGCTCTTTACACGCTACTCTCTTAGATACAGTTGCAATTTTCACTGCACGTTCAAAGTACAAATATATATTTTTATTTATTTAGTAAATTCCAATTTTATTTTGGCTTTGTCTACAATAATAACACAAAGAGCACCATCACTGACAGAGTTGCCCTGCAGCGCAATTATTCACCTTGCTATTGATATGGCAACTCTGAAGTACCTAGCAGCTGTTTTTAATATGAAAGGCGATACAAACACAAATTTGTGTGTATGTATATAAAATTCGCACATAAAACTTACCAGTTACTGTTTTATTTGAGTAATATGATTTTTAAGTATAAATTGCTTGGTATTTATTAAATTTGTGAACTAGACCCTAACATTAATAATAATAAATATCGACCACGCGTTGACATTTAAGCCGGGCAAATGCAGGTTGTGCTAGGGCTGCGGTAGTTGCCGAAGTTATAAATACCCAGTCGTATTTCAAGGCATGAAAGAGTACATTCCGCTACCTGATTTTATTAACAAGTTATCATTCGCATAATGAATTATGATTTGTGATTTTAATTCTACTCATATTTTTAATTTTTATTAAGATTATATTTTGATATTCTTTTAATATGCAAAATCTGTCCCTTTGGGGACAATCTTGTGTTGATTGCCACTTAGTGTACCACGAAATAGTATTGTTAATAGTAATAATCCGCTTTTCTCAGGATTTAAAAGCACTATTATTGAAAATAAATATTTCTATTGACACTTGGCGCGCAACTATTAAGTGTTGCAAATAGCTTGCATACATAACTTTACAGCACTAACGTTTCGATTATTTTTACCGATAAATGGTGGTGGTATGTCAATAAGTTTTGTTTGGTCGCCTATTGATTTTTCGACCACACTTCATAACGACAAACTTGCAGTTTGAATTTAGCAATTAAGAGTTTACGAATACCTAATTAAATTTAAGGTAAATATTGATATAAATTAGTAAAGCTAGTCAGTGTATAACACAATAAATATCAAATATAATCGCAAATTATATCACATCGCAAAACCGTGTCCACTCGAGCATTACAAAATATATATATTTAAAAATAAATTATGAAAATATTTGTGAACTGTGCGACATTGACTTGTTACAATGCCAGTGGCTCTAAAAATAAATATAGCGAACATGTTCTAGCATTGTGGGCGCTGGACAAATACAGCGCGAGTGCCATTTTTTTACCAAACCAAAAAAATTGGAGGTACAACAAATTGTGATGTATAGTGCCATGCGACTTACTGAGTATTTGGCGAAAAGTAAAACAATTTACAAAAGAGCAAGAAAATTGTAGTTTATATTTATTGCACATTCAACACTTTCGCCAGTCAATGAGTTTGAAAGCGAAATGAAAATTGTTTGAGAGACGGCAGCGTCTGGTACCGACAAAAAATTTATATATAAGTAAATATATAAATATGTATGTACATGTATATATCTACAAATGTGTGTGTATGTTTACAGTCGAGAGCGCAAGCCATGAAAATGATGGTAAAAATGAAAACAAACAATAACAAATGTACATAAATATGATTGTAGGAAAATTGCGACGCACTCTACATATGTACATACACTAAAAGAAAAAAAACAGAGAAAGCATTTCCTTCTCAAATCAAACCAAAACAGTGTCAAAAGACTGGAGAAAGGATTGTCAGAGGGGAGAGGAGATTAATCATTAAATCAAAATAAAATATACAAAACAAAACAACACAGTCCTCAAATGCTTACTGTTAAATCGTTTGAGAATGTAATTTTTTTATATCCTTAAAACGTACTTCGAATTTCAAGTACAAACTTCTGATTTAAATAAGTTATTTATTCTTATATTTAGAACGACATATTTATTTCTGTGTGTATGTGCACACATACATATAAGCCTGATGAGCGCGTGCGCTTCTACGGGCCGGACAAAATACGCGGCGAGTTGCAGGGCATGTTGCAAATTATATTTTTTGTCGTATTCATTATATTTTAGTTTCAGCCAACTCGCGGCAAATGCGGCAAAAATAACAGACAAATGCTCAAATTATGACCGACTGGGCCAGGCAGAAACGCGAGCAAAGAGCAACAACGCGTTGTCGTCGTGATGCTGTTTTTAAAAATTTGCTAATAGTTTCAAAATTTTGCTTGGCCAGTTCGGAAATAACATTGGAGCTTTGCGTAAGCAGTCGCCGTACCTAGTGCTAAAAACATATCCAACATATTCATATTTTCTAAACTAACTAATTAAAATTATTATTATTATTTCTATAAGTTTTCCTGATTTTTTGTGCGTTTTTGTCATTTGTGAATACCTGTAATATAATTTGAATGCATTAATTGTCGTTCACGGCAAATAGAATTATTATACGGTCAAAGAGACTGAAAAATGTGAGCGCTAAAAATAAAATAATCGGGACTGCTATTTATGTAATAAAAATAATTTTTGTTTTTAACCAACATCAAAAGATGTGTACAGTGATGTGTAATGAACTAAATGCAATATTTCCAAAATCAACAGTTTAATATATGTACATATATATATAAAACTATTATTAGTAAATAAATATGTGTTAATTTTTCAGATAATGCAATAACAGGGCAAAGAAAACATGAATAAAATTGCATAAATAAACGTCACAAAAATGAGCCAATGTCAAAGTTAACCTCAAAAATTCGAGAAATAAACACAAAAAATCGCAACATTAGGATAACGACCAAGGAATACTCATTTTTGGGAGTACAGACAGATATCGAGAGTTGCCTTAAATATTGAGCTTTAAAAGAAACGCCTGCAACTACGACAAAATGTCCACAAAAACATCACAGCAACAGGCTGGAACAAAGCTGAAATCTCGCCAAGCCACGGAGGAGGGCATGTCACCTAGAAAAATGGGTATTATTGCAATTGTAACTGTTGTTGGCTGCATTGCTATATTATGGCCAAAGGTGTTTCATCCAATGATGTTTGGCGCAGCGCCACCCAAGGCAAACTTAAAGGATCAGCAACAGCATGGTGGACCGGGTGGTGAGTGCAAGTTATAGCTTAAAACTCATTCATATCTAATATTTGCGTGCAATAAGACATGACATTATGACTGAGAGACAACTGAAAAGATGACTTGAAAATATTACTTTTGTTCAATATAAACATAAAGGCAGCATAACTCAAAATTATATTAAAAATCTGATACAAAAGCGGAGCTACGTAATGTCAATGTCACTCCACTAATGCGTTCACACATAGATGGCGCTATATTGCACGTAAATGTTAGATAGTCTGACTGGATCATTAATCGTACTATCTAAATTATAAATCCATTCATTTATATATTATTTGTTGTACTCGTATGTATGTTGGTGTTGTCTTGCTCTGGCCAGGTTGTTGTGATGTCGTGCTTGACCGGGAGCAATTTATGAATGTCTCCAAGCCGAACGAAGAGCCGTTTGGTCCGCATTTGTATCGCAAACAGATCAATTTGTATACTGGCGAAATAAGTAGGTGCCGCAGATGTGAAAATCTAGCTTATCTTTCTCTGACTTTGCGTGCTTTAACATAACTAACTAAATTCATATTTTTAATCCAAATTATTTTCCTGAAAGGTAGTTAAATATACCAATCATTAAATTTAATGATAAACTTTTAACACAGCTCATTAATGGCATAAAAGCGAGTTTAAAACTAATATTAAAATAATTTCCTAGCATGACGCTGTTTTAAACATATACAGAAATTACTAAAAAAAAAATTATTAATTTTAAAATAACTTTCTGCTAAAACTGAACAGTTCAAATGTATTTTACAATTGCCATATGCTAGAGAAGAAATTCGAAAATTCTCTAATTGTTCCCGTTACTTAAATATTTCAGGAATTGTTGATTGTTTTCTTGACTAATTCCTGTTTTTTTGTTTACTTTAGTTACTAATTTACTAATTTCTTTTAAAATATATATATCTGAAATATGTGCATATTTAATTATTTGGCATTTTTTTGTGCAGGTCTGCGTCAGGAGCGACCGGCTCATCTACATCCCGAGTCCATATATCAGGCAATGCGTGAGCGTGGCCGGGCAATACCAGCCACGCCTACCGTGCCCATTGTTGAGCGGAAAACATCGCCAAGTAATCCACCGCCACGTATTATAGATGGACGGGTGAGTTATGACTTCGATTTGCAGCTCATTTTCCACTGACGACGAGGTGACGCGTCGACAATCATTTAGGCTGCTCATTTGTTTGGGCATTGGAGACGTTTGGGGATGAGACATCGGCCAATTTCTATAAATAGATACGTTTATTTTATTTGGATTTGGGTTTTTGTTTTTATGACACTGCACGCAAATTGAAGGCAAACAAGAAGAAAAGACAGCCGAATGAAAATATACAGAAGAAACTGTAAAGGAAGAGTGGGATGAGAGCAGCACACAAAATATATAAAAAAAAAGAAAATATTGTTCATATTGAACTTGTGCCAAATCTAATGCGCCACCTGCCCGCGCTTCCATTTGTTGTGTATTAGACAACTATAAACAATATAGTATAGACGAGTGTACAAATGTCCGATCTCTTACATACATTTGCATTACATATATTATAAAAGAGCCTAAAACCGATTTCAGAGATGCGTAAGCGATCTATAAGCAAATAAATAAATCACATATTGTGTAATAAATTAAACAATTTTTACGATTTCAAATTGGAAACTATAGCCTGGACCCATACCTGGCATGCGGCCTCCAATGGGAGCGGGTGCTCTACATCAACCCCAGCAACGAGGTGGAGGCAGCATGGGCTTCCTGATGCCGCTCTATACTATTGGCATTGTTGTGTTTTTCGGTTATACGATTATGAAGGTCAGTTTTAAAATTCAATTTGTAATATACCATAATTAAAGATAAATATATTTTTTAGATTGTGTTTAAGAAGCAAGTACCAAATGCTCCATATGGAGCGGTTTCAAACGATCCGAGCTTCCGTGAAGAGGTTTTTGGACAAAATCACAGTCAAGTGGAGGATTTAAGTGGTACGAAATTGGGTAAGTTATACGTTATGTAAAAACTAGTTTATATTTGAATTTTTGAAACTAGAATCGCGTTTTATATCTGTATCTTGTAGTTACATACTCTGCACCCTTAAATAGACACACACACACATACATTCACACACACAAACACACACATTAACATGTACTTAACTCATAATCAATTCTAACCAAATCGTTCATTTGTTTTTGTATTTTCTGCGTTGCAATTTTGTAAAAAGGTTGGCGCGAGCATCAGACAAGTAAGCCAGATAAATTAATGATTTTATTGATATATATTTTTATTTTCAAAGTGTTAAGTTTGTGTCTTCATATGGTATGAATGAACAGTTCTGTATACGTACATATCATATATGAGTACGAGAGCATAGTGAGTTTTATTTTTTTGAAATATGTCCTCTTCATTTGGTGTAGTGTGATCAGTACTCGGATAACATTTGATAATTTTTATGTTGATTTAATATTTACATATATATATATATATATTCCTAAATGTTGTACTTGTATGTATGTATGTATATAAGTGTCTACTAATTCACAAGAACCATAACCAAACCAAAACCAAATCAAAACCAAGGATCAATATGCATCCTTCATTCACATATTTTTGAGTAGTTTTCTACACATTCACAGCTGTGCTCTCACACTTGATTATTATTTATTATTTAATTCGCTGTATATAAGTGCATATTTATGTGTACAGCATATTATGTATGTTGTCTTTGCCTCAACCTCAAATTGTTAGTTAAAGCAAAATCCTACGCAAACTTTTTAGGAACTGCGACGAGCGCAGCAAATGGGAGACGCAATGATAAGGAGCTCTACAATGCCACCTTATCGGCGACGGCATTGGCCACGAATCTCTCCAGCTCACTGAAGGCACACCAGCAGCAGTGCCAGGTCCAGGCGGCTGCTCCAAAGACGCTGGCTGAGGTGGAGAAAACGCTTTTCAATAAGGAAACGGAACAATTGATGGAAATTGAAAAGTTACGCAAAAAACTTGAGGATACGGAGCGAGAGATGGCAAAGTTAATTGCCGAAATGAACACCGATCAGTATGAGGCAAAGGTTAGCATCATCAAATTGTAGCTAGCAGCATATTTATAAATGCGTTTACATTCTATTACCATGAATCACTTTAGATTTTCTCGCACAATTTCAGTACACAACAAACATTTTTTTTTGGTTTTTAGTTGACGCGTAGTGTGATCATGCGCGTTTGATCTCATTTTATTAATATATGCTATATATTTTCTGTATTCTCATTTTCAAGATGATTGCTATGAAGTTTCTCAAACGGCAGCCAAATTTCTAATGCAACCAACATTTATTTACTACATATAATATCAAAAATATCACTGAAAAATGACCAAAACTAAGTACTACAAGACATAAATTCGTTTCAACTTTTGTTTTCTAGTAAATACTGAGTTTTACTATACCTGTTGCCTAGCCCTTGAATGGTTTGTTTTTCCATGCATTCCCATTCCCCCATAGATTCATACTCTAACCGTGTGCAGATCAGTCAGCATTTGTCCACGTTCTTGAGTTGCATGCGAGAGCGCGGCTTAAGTACGATCGCAAGATCGTTGCTATGTTACTTGAAGCCTGCCTTCACTCTCTCTCTCTCTCTCTCTGTTTTCTCTCTGTATATTTACTATATTTGTCATGCTCACGCTTCAACTGTTGCATGGTGTGGGCTATAATAACAATTGAATTTTTCTCTCTCTCTTTGTTGCACTCTAACTAAACTATTAGACCTGTTCCAAATTTCACTTTCGAATTAATTCCGGACTCTTTATATTTTTATGTGATTTTAATTCGAAAGTGCAGTTTGTAACAGGGCTTTTACTTTGCTCGTCTGAGATCGGCATGCGAAACTGTAGCACTCTAAAAGCCTTACTAACTAACTATCCAGAAATGCTAAGTATGTATGTAAATTAATAATACTTAACCGTATCTGTAGCTCTGTAACTAAATAAATACTTATGATGGGGACATATTTTAGAAACAATAAAAAAATATACAAAAAACAAAATCCATACAATATATACATACATATGTATATACAAACTTTTCCGATTTACTATATACTAGTTTGCGTTTATGCCAACGATCATGCCAAATCATAATTCATAATTATATACATACATTGAAGATATTTAGCTTTGCAAAGCCAATTGCCAATGCGAAATTGTTAATTAAATCAACTTACATTCTGTTGTTTCTTCGTTTTCATGTTACACATGTGTACAAAAATATATGTCTCTCTCTTGTATACTGTCAAAAAAAATATAAAAATCAAAATTGATTGCACAATTTGATTAGTTGTAACGGCGATACAAGGTCTTATAGACGCTGCCGATGAGCAATTGAACGTTCGAGATGTGCACAGATCGAGGAGTGAAACTGAAACTGATACTGAAACTGATTTAAATAAGGTTAGCGCCGTCGATGGGCCCGCAGCAATCGTTGAAAGTTTTTTTTTTTTTCTTAAAACTTAAATCTTTTAACTCTTTCGTTATGTTTATTAACCAGCCAAGTAACTGAAAAATCCCTTAATTAATATGTTTACGTTGCGTTTATCTTAACAACAATCAAGTAAATATTGTTTTCATTGTTCTGACTTAACAAGTATTAATTAATTTTTTGTTTTTGTTTTTTTGTTTTTAGCAAGTTATAGTGGTTATTTACTTATTTATTGCAATTTTTTTAAACCATAATTAACATTTTGATATTTTGAATTCAACAGCAAAACGACAACAACGAAAATACGAATTTGACAAATGTAGAAAACCAAAACATTTCCAATGGGCATACAAGTACCGAACAAGATCAGGACAAGGCAAAGGATACTAAACAGCAACAACAACAACATCAAAGGAAACGTCGCGACATTAGCGCTGAGCGCGAAGTAACGGTAAAATCATATATATTAATTTTAAAATAAAATGAAAACTTTTATTTTAATTTAAATTATTTTCGCACAATATTTATACTATTTGTTTGTGTGGTGCAGGTTCTTGGCATGGAGGTAACAGCAAGTTGCGAGGGCGGCCAAAGATGGACTGGACGCCCTCCAACGCCTGTTTTTCGCCAACATAGTGAACATGTAAGTGCCTATGTTGCACCTTATTTGGATCCTGCCACAGTCAAAGAAAGTTCCAAACAGCGAAACACTTTGAAATGAATTGAGCTTTTTATAAACCACATATATCTTATAACATATGCAGTTCTATATAATTTACATTTACATTTTCTTTTTTTAATTTAATTTCAGTCCAAATTGGAAGAAAATTTACCCGAGCCGCAGTCCATTTACTTGGAGGGCGCCTTGGCACATGACTCTCAGATTTTGGTGGCCGATTCGCAAACTAAACGTGAAGAGGTTTATGATTCTGAGTTGAATGGATCACCTGAAGAACCGGCCGTATGTATAATTATAATTTACCTTAATCGGCATAATTCACATAATATTCACTTTAATTACAGGTCATTCTCAGCAGCAAGATGACGTTATCATTAATTAATTTGGATACAAATCAACCAAATGGTAACGATAATAAACAGGAAATTGAAAGCCCTTTGGCGGATGATATTGAAATTATTGGACACGATGAACATTAAAAATGTTTAGTACTTAATATACAATGTAACCTTTATATGTATGTTATACTCGTATATATGTCTATCAATGTTAGGGCAATGACAATGCAGACACCGAATCCAATTGCATTGTTTTTTGGTCTAACTTGCCATTTTCAAGTTTATTTGAGAGCAGGCACCACAAACGAGTGAAATTCGACAAGCTCACCACGAATGTTATGACTGATAAAAACAAAGAACCTGTTATTAATTTGATATTTGATATATATTTGATTTGTATATAATTGTGCATATGCATACGTTTGTATGTATTGTGTTTTTGATAGAGATTTTGTTTTTGAAATCATGTAGTTTTTGCTTTGTAACTGCTCCTGTTCGGTCAACTTCAACTTCCTAATTGTATGCCAAAGAATTCATTAAATGGATATTCATACTCCTACTTAAATCTCAAGATTTTTATGTGTTTATTATTAGTTGAAATGCAAATGAAACTAGTCTATCACTAACTATTTTTAGATCTAAGTAAGCGCATTCACATTAAATATCAAATGATTCGTCTAAAAGCAGTACTTTTTAAAAAAAATAATTACATCCTACATATAACCTAACGTTCGATTGCACCATATTATTAATAAATTAATATTAGTGCCACAGTGTTTGTGAATTTAGTTTAAAAAGAGTACGTATAAAATGAAAATAAATGATTATCTTGATTTGACAAGCCAACCTTCATTATTATTTTAATGTAAATAAGTAACTTTAAGTTGTTTCAAGAAATAAACTCTTTTTTTAAAGTTGCTAAACATTGAGAGAATAAGAAATAACTTCAAGATTAGATAACTTCACTGTTTAAAACTAACGAAAATAATTTAAATAAATAAACAATAAGGCGCGAATTTAATTTAACAGCTGCTAGCTTTTCATTTCAAACAACATGTCTGACTTTCGCCAACAATGTTGCCTGGCTTTTCAGCTGCTGTTAAACTCAAAATGGCATTTTTGGTATTTTTCAGAGTTTTTCTATGTCTTAATAGGTGTACACTGGTCAACAGCTGTTTTGTCCAACTGTTCAGCGTTTTGGAAATAATTACGTAAATACGACAGGGTTAGTAAATTAATTGATATATTGCAGAATTTAAGAGTAATACCTTGTCAAATGACTATTAGGACAACAGATAATAGTCAGCATTATTCTATAATGTTCACAACGCACTGAAAAACGTTGGAATGGAGTAGTAGACAATTTTGCACAAACTTATATGTGATATTTATTTACATATTAATATAATTAATTTTAACTAGATAAACATGTCGTTCTTACGCTCCAAATATTACGATCATCCTGATGGCGAGGATGCCTTTGGCAAGATTGTGGCTACAAACAAATACGCTGCCGCCGCCGGTTTGGCCTGGTCCGCTTTCGATGTGGCGACACTCACCAAGCCACAAGGCTATTTACCTACACTTGGACGTATTGCCTATAATACCGGCCCGTTGATGGGCATGGCCACAGCATTTACGCTAACCACGCTCGCTGCCACAAACGTGCGCGGCAAGGATGATAAGTGAGTGTTAGCCAGCTTATTTGGATTAACTGATTTACTCTATTTCATGCATTACAGAATAAACTATTTTATTGGAGGCTTTGCAGCTGGTGGCGTTTTTGGCGCTTGGAAGCACAATCATGTAGCTGGCCTGTGCGTTGGCCTATTCTTAGGTGAATTAATACTGTATGCACCTTATATCCATACATATGGGTAACATATCTTCTTTAATTACTAGGCATGGCCGGTGTCATCAAAAAGATGTCCATAGAACAGGGCTGGGAATTCTTTCCTGATCCACCGACGCATCAATACGGTGGCGTAAATATTGCCAAGAATGATTTCACGATTATGGCCGACCGTCCCAAGAACTGGACCGTGGAGAAGAAAGAGTAAAGTGTTAGTTATTAATGTACGAAGAGTAACTGGCACTTGTGTAGATTTACAATTAATGTAACCGAATAAATGTCAAGTTCGAAGTGATAAAACGTGCAAGTTTGCAGTGTAGCTGAGCCGACTGAACTGTGTTGCAAGCTCATCTATAGTGGCTAGATATGCAAATACATAAATTTCATAAAGATATAAAAACCTTTTCAGCGCTTTGTCGCAAATTAATGACACCAATAAGCGAGTGTCCCCAAAAAACAACAAGAAGAAACCTACGAAACACAGTCACGCTCCCAGGTATGCCACCATTCATTTTTTTTTTGTGCACTTAGTCATTTTTTGGTCTTTTCTCTTATGGCTTTTTACCTTTCTTAAAGCGTGACTGTGAGTCATGCGGCATGTATTCACATATGTACATACATGAATCTTAAAATATACATATCTGACAGCACACGCATACCAATCATAAAGCTTTTGAGCTGGGTTTTCAATTTAGACAAGCAAACTACATTATTCTTACAACTTTCTTGTGTATGCCTAAGTGCGAACGGTTCATTTGATGCGCAAGTAAATCAATCAGTTGCTAACTAAACATGAGCATAGTATCGTATAATAAGCACTTTGTGACCACAAACTAACGCATCAGATCAATAGACAACCGGTTTTTCAGCATATTCTATTGTAGGGAATATGTTTTCTCACTTCTCATTCTTATTATGTTCAACACCTAGATAACGATTCAGGAAATTCCATTGAATTGCAGAAAGTAGTTGCGTCAGTGCATTTTTTTTTACTTTTAATAATTTACATTTGCTACTATTTAAGAATCTAAGCTTTAAATATGAAAATTGCAATTTCAGCAATTGTTTAAGTATCAAAATCTTTATATCTTGTATATAAATTTGATGTGGTTGCCATGAGAATAAGAGTGAGAAAGCATGGGGGTTAAGACCTCTTCATTTTTAGTGTTTCATAAATTTTTTGCGGTTTCATTGTGGCATCTTTTTTCTTAAAAAAGAATAGTATATTTTTTGTTTTGTTTTGTTATGGGATCAAAGTTGGGGTCTCTGACTGAACTCTAAGCTGAAAACCGTTAAATTTGCATTATATACAATGTTAATGTTTCTGCTGAATGTTTTATGCAATAGGATTTGATTTTATTTAGGGCTTTTGAATATATTTCTAATTTTGATATTGTGGTGGTTTTGTTGTAGCTAAATTTGATTAATAAATATGATACTACAATTGCTATTGTTTACCTATATAACCTTAGATTTATGCACAAAGCTGATCACTTGAAAATTCTTTTGTTGATCTTTAGATTATCTATCATTCTTTGCATATACTATACAACAACTCACCTTGATCTTTTGTGCAAGTTCTAAGTATAAGGCTGCTCCCCTTCATACTCCAATTTCCCCTTCTGGATGGCGGCTACATAAACCAGTTAAGCAGCTTGCCCCAAGAGAATTAAAGTGCGCCAGTGGCCGCCAGTCACCAAAACTGACTAATCTCTGGCAGCTGCACCACTTCGATGTCTGCCTTTTGGCGTGCAGTCGCAGCCGCAGCCGGAATCTACAGCTGTCAGAGTTGAGCATAAGAGAATAAACTCAAAGATCGGCCGGTGATTTATGGGATACTCTTGAGCATTTGCTTGTTGCTTGTTGCTTGGCGCATGACATCATCAATTGGCAAAAAATAAAAAAAAATACATTAAAAGTAAATTGCATATTTTTGTACAAAACATTTGCGGATTTCACTTTCAGTTCGCGCATGCGTTGACAAGGAATATAAAAATTGAACGGAAATGTTTTGCAGTGAGGCGCAAAAGTGTCGTATTTATCAGGGATAAGAGGGTACCTTAAGTGTATATGTATGTATATAATTAAAATATGCTTATTGCGACCCTTAATGATACTTTTTACTAATTGGCGTAACGTTGCCCTCTATTATATTTCAATTATTATCGCCCCTGATGACACTTATCCTGCTACTTTGGCTGTTGCTCCCTTGTGGGCTCGCGTGTCAGCAGGATACAAAAACTACAAATATGCAAATGTCAGGCAAGGATTACAGCGAGTATCTCTACGGACTTTTCGAAAAGTATTCAAAGTCTATACACTGAGAAGTTCTTAAAGCTTTTATATTAATGAGACACTTGAAAACACAATGGAAGAACTTCAGTTTTGTAATTGTCATGTCAAAATATTGTCGCTTCGGTGTGTACTAAGGGAATGTATGGTAGTTGTGTCTTTAGAGAGGCGCTCGTAATTAATCTTATTACGACTGATGTTGCCCACATCTTCGCTAGCATTTATAGAATCGCGGGTACGCCTCACACATTCACATCTTGTAATCCTTTTAATAAACCCGCGCAACTCACGCGACACTCGCGTCAATTAATCACCAAGATCCGAGTTCCAAGACCCAGGCGGGTAAAGGCAAAGGCAAAGATTGGCGGTGCCACAACGCACATTCATCCTCATCTATGGGTCGGCAGCACAACACAATTCTGCAATTAAAGATCAGCGACAACGCACAACAACACAAAAGAAGACACACAACCAGCGTGTGTGTGTGTGTGTAGATGTGTGTATCTGCATCTGTAAGTTTGTTGCTGCTGTTGCCATTGAATCGGTGTCAAACTCATACTCAAACGACTTGACACCGCACAGTGTGTTGCAAGATATTGTCATATCTCAAATATGAGAGCTTGAAAACCATTTATAGTACTTTTTCAAGTTGCAAAAGTGAATGCTTAAGATATTAATAGTATCGACAAAATTTAATTATTTGTACATATGTATTTATTTATGGAAAAACAAAGATCTTTTGCAACAAATATAAAACTAAGTATCAACGGTGATTAATTATATTGTTAGTTATTTGGAAAAACTATGCTATAATGCGTGTTCTTGTCAAATCAAGGTTTTTCTCCCACATTTTTCCTTGTAAAACATAATTTTTGTAAATAAACGTAATCAACTTTAAAAAAAAAATCAATATAAAATATTTCAGTTGTAAAGAAAATCCTAAACTCTTTATAAATTGATCAAATATATAGAATAAGGGAAATAAAGCACAAAATAAATAAAAAATGCGAGCTCTAATTTTCCAGCTTTACTAAGTACACTAAATGACAAATAAGTCAGGAATTCCTTACTTAAATCAAATGTGAAAAATTAGTCAATCTCTGTAAAAAATATTACCTTTTAATTCCCAAATACACGTTGTCTATTAGTGCATGTAAAATTAAAAGAATTGTATATTACTTAAATGTGCTTACTGACAAATAATCTAATTATTAGACTTCGGATTTTGCATGTATTTTACATATTATTGGCATATTTTTTTCATCTTTTTGGCATATATTTTGTAAATTTTTAATATTTTCCACTAAAATTTGTTATAAACGATAAAACGTCTAAATACAACATTTTGTTATCAATCTGATGAAAAACAAAACAAATAAAATCAAAAAAATATGCAAAATCCGATGTCTACTAATTATACACACTTTTGCATTAGTTTCCCTTCACATTTTTGTAGAATTTTTCAGAATTTTCATTTGGTTTAAGAGTTCCTTTATGATGAACGTGCTTACTGCCAAATAGTTGCTAGTTGTTTTCTGCCGAATTTTCCTTATAATGGTAGAATTTTTATGGCATTAAGAGTTACTTTATTCTTTGTTAAAATCACGTACTTACATAAAAAAACCTACTTTTTTTTCTAGACTGGGCTGTACATGTTGTAAACAGGTCTTCGAGATTGTTCTCTTATTAATAATATATGTACAGTATAATATTCTTATATCAACCTCATTAATATTAATATATACTCTGATTATCTCATTTAAACTAGCTCATAATCACATCATCTTTGGGTTAAATGTGCAGATTGTATATATTTTTATTTATTGTAGGAAAACCTTAATTTCCGTTTCAAATATATGCTGAACCAGTGTGCCTCTACCCATATATTAAGATTTTGCTACTGCCTGCATGCAAACATACATCAATACATACATACATATGTACATCTATGGGGCCAGGGACAGAATCCATCATTGCACACATTTGAAGCGTCTTCGTAGCCGGCAGTTGCAGCTTGATAGAGGTGCAGGGGATTACGGTCAAGATGAGAGGGAGATTGCTTTTTGTATTTTTATGTCGTTGCAATGACATTCTGAGTTGCCTCCGGCAAACAACAACAGACAACAAACTGACAAAGCGAGCGGCAACGCTTACAACATGCAAATGTTAAAGCAACAAATGTTGGGTGGGAAAGAGAGAGGGAGAGAGTCCAGGTCCATATCAGATTCACTTAACCCGATCGGCGACAGCGAGCGCCGGCAATGGGGGTCATAAGTGCAGAGTAAATAAAATATTTTTCAGTTGAAGATGAAGATGAAGCCGGGTCTCCAAGTCGTAACAAAATGAAGTGATTGAATGCATTATGCAGCCGAGGCAGCCGTGGCAGCTGGGGCAGTTGGGGCAGCTGGGTTGAAGAGGGATAAACTATGGAAACTGAATGGAAAGCTACTACATATAAGATTGGTATCCCAGCGACAATAGCACGCGTTGGGATCTTCTTACGATCATTTATTTGTGTGGTTAATGTGTCTGTGTCTCAAGTTGGATAACAACATTCAAATTGAGGCCGCAGCATCTCCCATCGACAGATTGATTTCTTTTTCGTTTCCTTTTCGCATCCATCAATTTGTGGCAAGCAGCTACAGACACCACTTTTGGTGTTCAAGTTCCTATATAAGAATGTATATATACATATTTAAATATATGTATATATATATAGGAACACATGTTTTATCGCTGCCTGGCCCTGTCGAGTGGATGCTGCTTATGCTCCAATTGCTTTGATTGACATCTTTCAATGGACCGTGGGGCATATTGTCGCTCACAATCAAATGTTGCAACACCCAAGAAGTTCAACATCTTCAGGGTGGTTCAATATCAAGATAGAGCACTTATAGTCAAGGTGTCGAAGATTTAATATCCTTTCAGTTACATTAATTAAAAGTCTACAAGAAAATTACTTTATTACTTTTTTAAGCAAAATCAACTTTAAGATTGTAATTTATTCATGCTTGGTCGACACACTAAGAAAAAAGAAATTTTTTTAAGTATAGAAACACTTTCGATAAAAAAAATAAAATAAAATTCTACAAACAGAGTATAAATCTCTACAAAGAAGTGAAAATTTTCACAGTACGAATATATTTTCTATGATATGAATAAACGAAAAAAAATTATGGGTTTATAATCGGAAGTATGGATTTTCTACAATATGAAATCCAGGTGTTCTATGAAATGAATATAAAATTCATTAACCTGCAGAAAATTTTCATTGCTCAATATACATTTTTACAAAATATGTTGACTTATTTCTTTAACCAAAGTAAAGTAATTTTTTTATTTAAATTTAAAAAAATATCGGATTTTTTTTATTATGGACATAAAATTATAGATTTTTGTAGAAAAAGTTTCCTCGATTTATCGAAATAATTAAATAAAATAAATAAAACAGAAACTTTTATCTGCCAGAGTTACAACATTTTCTTCACTTTGTGGTAATTATATCTACAGGGCATAAAAAAATTTCTATGGCGCTATTTCTATCCTGTTTTTCCAACCACTGACGTCAGTTTTCCACAATTGGATGTACACTTTTTTTTGAGTGCAGTCTATGATTGTACGTAATAATAAATATGATATTTATAGTTTTAAATACCTTACCTTAGTTAAACTTATCTCAAATTTGGTATAACTTTAAAGATTGCCAAAGATTTATAGACTTATTGCTCACAGCAAGCATGTTGCACATTAAAATGTTGATATATTCTCCTTTAATTTTAATGGACACAGCAAGTTTGTAATGAATTGTTTCTGATTTCTGGTCATAAAATTGCAACTCGCAACAGAATGAGAATGAGAAAAAAAATGTGGCACATAAAAGATGCTATGCAAATGCATAAATCAAGTTTTAAATTCGTCACAAACGACAGATTTTCATGCCAGACACACATAGACATGCAACATTTGTTGCAAATGAAGTGTCGCACTTGGCGTGGCCAAAGTCATTGCAGTTGCAACAACGCACTGTTGTTGCAGCCGCGTCTTCTAACTGGGCGTGGCATGCAACACAGCAAAGCAATCATTTAGACTTTTGCCAACTTGCAGCAGCTTATTCAATTATTATGAGACTTGTGGCAGCTGCTAATTTCCTTTGTTGAGTGTCTGCTGCTGCAGTTGCAGCTTCTTGGCCACTCGATTCAATTTTCACACACACACACACACACGCACACGAAATAAAAATTCGAATACGAATATGAATACGAATACAAATATGAGTGTGAGTGCGAGTGTGAGTATGAATACTTGGTGGCGTCGTTGCCTGCTGAAGTGGCATTCTTGGGCTGCCTCATTCCTTGGGTTTTTCTTTTATACTCTGACAGAGGGTATTATAAATTGGTCACGTAATGTGAAACACATTTATAAGCAAACTAGTTCCTGAATTGTAGAATTATATTTATTAAACCTAGATCACTTCTTGAAATTGTCTTTATCGATCTAGCTATCTTATTAAATATCATTCATAAATAGATTAGTTACATAAAAACCTTTTTTGATTTATTATAAATTAAGTTCTAATCAATATCTGAATACTACAATACCTTCACGCCTTCAAAAATGGGGTATTCTTTTCTTTTGGATGGATTTCATTATTTCAATAGGGTATTTAATCTGTAGCTTCCCACAATAGTTGTTCCTTCTTTTTTATATTTCAAGTGGCTTCCGTTTGTGGCTGGTCGCACAGTAAATCTTTGGTTGGGCGTGGAGTGGGCTGATCACGTCGTGACTCATGTGAACTGTAGCTGTTTGTTGCAGTTGCAATTGCCGCATCTGCATCTGTAACGCGACTCTCCAATTCAAAACAAATCAAAGTTTTAAGCACGCGAATTGAACTTTTTATGAGCAGGCATTTAAAATCCATTCCGGCTGCATCTACGCTTTTAAGTGCCCCTAATGGCAGTCAATTGACATCGATCCATACACAAGTGCGGCGGGCGCGCAAGCGCAGCGTGCCCCGCCATGGGTGTAGGCAGGATCTTAACTAGGGGGTTGGCTAAACATTCATTTTAAATAAGATATTTAAAAATAAAGATATTGACATAGTAAAATAGAATTAAAGCTTGCGGTAAGACCTTATAATTAGGGAACTAAGAATTATATTCGGCTATTGATGTTTGTTTATTGTACAGATTAGGATAAGGCTCAGAAATAAAAATAATGCAGTTCCTTTGTATTTTATGTTTGATTGCCTTTTTAAATAAATTTTTTATACTCGGCAAACTCCCGAATTTTCATCCTGGCTACGCCTCTGCTTCCCATTTACCCCATGCCCCATCAATTGCACCGACTTGAAATCTCAGCAGCTTTGAAAACTTTCAATTGTCGACTACTACAGTCTCTGGGCTACTTGAGGCCCCTTCTTCTCTTTCTTTAACTGTCTCTCCCCCACCCCACACAACTGTCTTATTTATGAACTGCATTCTTTTGCTTTTATGCTGGCATTGGAAAATCTGTGCAATGCATTGTACACAATTCCATTAATAATGTATATTCTACCCCGAATTTCCAACAATGCACTAATTATGTTTATTAAATACCCAGCAACGAAAAGTCCATAGGGCAGGCACGATTTCAAGACGTGATTACTTATGGTAAAAGAAAAAACAACATGAATAAGATTGTAAAATACTATAATTATTCAATCGAAGTTTTTTTTTTACTTGTTTAAGATATAGTATTTATATATTCATTTTAATTTTGGAAATACACACTGATGGTAAAATTATATACTCCCAATTGAGGAGCAATCGATCTTCAAAATCGATCTTCAAAGTAACTTTTTGCCAAAACGTTCTTAATTAAATTTTCTCTTATTATATATTTAATCTGCCTTAATTTACAGAGTATTCGCCTAGTTGATGACAATTCTTATATTTATGTATTTTAGTTAATTCCTCAGGGTATATAATAATTATATTTTGGCTGCTGGGCTTTTATTCAATTCATTTAATAATGCAGAGTAAATCATTTTGATCGTTTGATCAAATAATTTCACGATAATTTCAATTGAATATTTTATTTTTAACAAAAAATCAATCAGGAATTTTTAGGTTGTTGGGTTTTATTTTCTTAATATTGTATGTATATTATGTTTCCAACTGCCAATAAGCTGCTCTTGTCATCATAAATTTCTTAACTGATTTTTTTTTACACAGAAGCACACATATTTAATCTCAAGGGAGTAATAAAATGCTGGAATAATCGTTTTGGGAATTTGCATAAATAAATAGGCAACTAAAATAATAAAAAACGTTAGAAATTGTGATAATGATGGGATTTATACATTTATTTATTTATAGGATATTGCGACAGGGGTCTAGAGAAAAAAATTATTCCGGAATTCACATAATTATTGTAATAAATATATGTATTGTATAATAATATATTTAAATAAATTGTAGCTGCATATTTGAATAGCACAGAGTATGTATATTTTGCTTTATGTTTGATATTATTAAGAAATTGATAAAAAAAGTTTTAACTTTAATCCAAATTGAAGTTCAATTAAAAACTGGAAAGCTTCATTACTAATTATGACATTTTAGTATGCACTGAGCTGAAGAATTTTTCATTATAGTCACAAATTTCGAGTGTAACTAAAGCCAACAAAATTTATCAAAAAATATGCATAGAATCAGCTATATATACTATAGCTATATCGGATTCCTACATCTTTGACGCTTTGGAGTCGAGTCCATTTCAATCGACGCAATTGGAGCGAGGGCGACGCCAACTCAAGTCTTCAAGACATTTTACATTGTTGTCTAGACTTAGTCAGGGGCGTAGCTAAGCTATTAACAAGAGGGGTATGCTTTATATACATTTGGTAAATTAACTACTAACCAATTAGTTCAAAAGCAAAAAAAAAACGACTTTCTGCCCCCGGCGACGCCCATGACATCACTCACATTAAGTCAACGTTCAATTTACGGTGTTTCTATAGGCCTCCGGCTGTGTACTATTCCGCAGTTATCTATTGAACACATTTCAGCCCTGTCCCATGTCTGGCTTTTCACTGTGTCACGCTTTAATTGTCGCTTGTCCGTCGTTTATATTGTCGTATCTGTCGTCAGTTACTTCAATTTCGGATAGTTTCTGTAGTTTCCGTTTTGTTCATTGCTATTTGTACCTAATACTTAGTTGAAACATACAGAGGGTTATTTAGTTTGAGACAAACTATGTAGTTGAAAGATGAAAGTGCTATAAATACATAAACAAGGTAATACAAAATACCATATAATATTTATTGTAGATCGTGTAAAAATAATCTCTTTTTGTAGTGCAAGATATCAGTAAGATCGGTAAAGATGAAAGATTAAATTTAAGTTTATTCAAACTAGAGATTTAGCCTTGTAAAAATCCAGACTATTTTAGTTAAATCCTTATCCTTATTATGATTAATATTCAAGGTTTTTTATACGGTACCACTAAGAACCCTTTGGTCTGTGAGGTCCTCTGCAAATTGCTTTGATTTTTTACATAAAATATAGTTCCAAAGACTTGTAAAAACAACCTATTTTTGTAGTGCAAGATATCTGTAAAATCGACAAAGATAAAGAATAAATTGAAGTTTATTTAAACTTGAGATTCAGTATTTTAAAAATCCAGATTATTGAGGTTGAATCCTTATCCTTATTATGATTATTATTCAGGGTTTTCTTATACGGTACCACTGAGGACCCTTTTTGTTCTGTGAGGTCCTCTGCAAATTGCTTTGATTTTTCACATAAAATATAGTTCCAAAAGACTTGACATATATGATAATTGGTGTTATTTCTAACATAGTATTACCGAATATTATACGAGGTATATTTTAATCGGTACTAGCTACAATTCTTTCTTATTTCATTGTGCCAAATTTGTTTTGTTCGATTGTTTACTTTTGATCGCATTGTATCGCACTTTATTATCTATGGGTGCGCTACTTAGATACACTTTGAGAAAGTAGAGAGTGTGGCATGGTGTTGGAGGGTGTTAAGCACCCACAAATAAAAATACGCATTTAAGTATTGTCTCGCTTCCCTACCTTCGCCAGTGACTTGGTCACCTGTGCGCAGAAAAAAATCGTGACAATTCCCAATTCTATATGGTATTCAACTTAAAATTTACAGTTGTTCTCTATTCTTGTAGGAACTCCCGGTAGCTGTTGTGCTGGGGAGTGGGAAATTAATAAACATCTGCCGCTAGATACTCAACACACTGTCGATTATCACTTTTCGACATGCTTTTGACTTTATGGCCAGCATCGAAGATTTGTCGCTGACAACTCACACAACATGTGGAAGAGTCCCCCAGTCCCGTTTGTAAGTAATTACTGACATCACGCACATCTCACATAAAAACAGCTCATCTCTACCAGGGGGGGGCGGTGCTAAGTTTTATTCATTTTAGTGGCAATTTAGGAGGAACGTGTATAAAATATTGTGTCAATAGCAATGGGTGGGCATTACACTTCAAAATTTCATTCGAGTTCTTACGCTAAGAAAAAAGAAATTTTTTTAAGTATAGAAACACTTTCGATAAAAAAAATAAAATAAAATTCTACAAACAGAGTATAAATCTCTACAAGGAAGTGAAAATTTCCACAGTACGAATATATTTTCTATGATATGAATAAACGAAAAAAATTATGGGTTTATAATCGGAAGTATGGATTTTCTACAATATGAAATCCAGGTGTTCTATGAAATGAATATAAAATATTTACAAAATATGATGACTTATTTCTTTAACCAAAGTAAAGTAATTTTTTTATTCAAATTTAAAAAAATAACGGATTTTTTTTATTATGGACATAAAATTATAGATTTTTCCATGTTTTGTAGAAAATAAATCGAAATAATTAAATAAAATAAATAAAACAGAAAATTTTATCTGCCAGAGTTACAACATTTTCTTCACTTTGTGGTAATTAAATCTACAGGGCATAAAAAAATTTCTATGGCGCTATTTCTCTCCTGTTTTTCCAACCACTGACGTCAGTTTTCCACAATTGGATGTACACTTTTTTTGAGTGTAGATACTTCGTATTGTATACCTAGATTAATCTTTTTGCTTTTTAAGCCAACGCAAATTGTTAAAATCGATTTTAAATTGTGATTTTTAGTTTTGAATTTGACTATTAAAATATGCTGTTTATCTGAGTTGAAAATTTCATAACGATTGTATATTAATAGTGTTATCATTAAACAACTTAAAGCTTCTAATATTCAAATATTACCCACCTGACTGAAGAATTTATCCAAAGTAGTTAATATTAATTAAATTTTATGTTTATTTCCCAAGTTTCATAAAAATTGGATTGCCACTTAAAATATACATTAAATTGGAATATTTAAATGCCATTTTAATTCGAATTCAGCTACAATTCAAATCAAAGCTAATGTAAAATTTAATATATACTTATGCATTGTATTCCTATTCATTTCTATGTGTTTATTGAGTGTCGTATTGAGAAATTTATGGGCATACCACATGCCATAACAACACTACACCCTCAGAAGCTGGTTCCATAACCATATAGAATTTAGAATTGGAACCTTTTGTGCTCTGGTCTTGAACATTATCGAAATTGAATCACATGAAGCAATTTGTAACGGGAAACGCCCTAGCAAACATTTATTTAAACAACAATCTGGTAGACAGGCTGTCACAATAGTAAAAGTAAAATAAACTAAGGCGCAATTGGAGTGCATAGATTACACACATAGTTTACCAAGTTCGGAAGCAGGGTGAATCTGTTCTTGACTTATAGACTGATAAACATAACCAAAAAAAAGAGAAAAAATGTAAACATACGCTGTTTATTAGAAACTCTCCCTTACTTTGAACACTAGAGTCTATTTGCGCCCACTTTCTATTTGCATTGCATCAATTTTTAAGTAATTTGGAGCTGGTCCCCTGTGTTGTAAAGTAAATAGAAACAAAATAAATGAAATTACGGGCATGCCATGAAGGACATACTTTGGGGCATCCTGCGGCGCAGCCTGTTGAGTAATGTGACTACCGCACGCGTCTCGAAGAAACAGCAGGAAATTGGAATTAACCCTCAGGAGCACACGGCAGCTGCCACAAATGTACCGAAAGGGTATTTGTCGTGTGCTCATTGAGGACATCTGGATGAGGTCCTGGTCTTCAGCGTAGCTCGCTGATTTTTCTATACTGAGCTTATAGTTATGCTGACTGAACACTGAATCCGGTTGCCGGTTGTCGGTTGCCATGCCACGCCCTGCTCTTGTTTTGACAACCCTTAAGAACTCCCCCGTCTGGTCCGGGTCCTGTGGCCATTTATTTATCCCATTGCCCATGAATGAGCAGTCGTTCAGTTTTTGGTGGTCTTGTTAAGTTGCCGCTTATCTGCAGTTAAGTCCTTCAGTAAACCAAAATAAACAAATACAACCCTGAAGAGCACCCAAGAACTGTCTTCATGGATATTTATTGCCTTCGCTCTGCAGAGAAAGAATTCCAATTTAATGCGACTGTATTGTTTTATTAACTTTGCTTTCGCTGGGATTTAACTTTATGATTCTTTGTATAATTTATATGTTTGTTTTTTAAACAAACAACGAATCCCTGGGAAATACTGAAATTGGTAGATTTTGAATTCTATTAGGTTTCAAGGTACCGCAGAGATTTTCTTTTTAATATATTTTGATTTGCATTTTATTATAATACTGTGGTTTTAAGAGGTTTTAAGCAATATGAATTGTTTTAAGGGTTGCTCTATAATAAAATAGGAAAAAGAATTGTAAATTGAATTTTGTTTTTGCAACAAAAGAAATTGTTTTTTCAGCTTACAAGAAAAATGTATTTAAATTAAAGAAAATTAGATTCGGTTTCTTCTGACTAAAAACTTCTCCACCTTCAAAAAATACAAAAAGAACAAAAAAATCAACAAACTATTTATATTATTTAATAGTATTTTAAACTAAATTGGTACTTACTTACCTTTAAACATATTTACTTAATACTTAAATATTATTGTAAGAAAAGCTTATGATTTTAAATTTGAAAAGATAATTTTTTATTTAGTTAGTTGAATTAAAATCCATTTAGAAAAAATGTTTTAAGCTCGTTCTTAATGCTCATTAATAATAAAAGCGAAAGTTAGAAAAGTGTGTAAAGCGTTGTCGAGATATAAACATTAACTCATATTAATTATAATTATAAACTATAATTTTCACCCAGCACGCAGCAAAAAACAAAAATAAAATAAAAGAAGAATTACTGACCGGAAAGTCTGAACTTTGCGGGGTTTTTTTTTTTGGCTGAAAAAGAAAGCGAATGAATTCAGCTGTTTACATAAGTATATACTAGTATACTAGTATAGAGATACATATATGCAGTATATACATATGTATATAGTCATATTTAATCTAACAAAAACTTTGCTTGAAAATAACGAGGATGAAGCCGAGTTTACGAGTGACTTCAAAAAATATTTTTATATTAACGCGAAATGTTAGAAAAAGTCACTTGTCACATATATACTTAACTATATACATAGGTTAAATCGCTTCGTTTCCCCTTGGCAATCCCTGGTTTTTGTTATGGTCTCAGTTGACCGCTTTTTGCGTGCAAAATTCAGAATTTTAATACTCTGCTTTGTTACTCTTTGCGTAGGTGTCTAAAACTTGACTTTGATGTCAGCCTAAAAAAACATATATGTAAATTTGGGCAGTATGTAAATTTCATGGTTTAGCGACAACATTAGACATGCGAGGTGCTGAAAAAAAGTTAATACTGTTAATTTTCACGTCAACTAATAGATTACAATTTTGTTCTCATATCACATAATTATTGAAAACGGTATAAATGTGATGTTTTAATTTTTTTTGTGTTATATAATAATTGGTATTTAATTCGATTAATTGAACGGAATAAATAATACTGCGTAAAACATTGATATTTAATATAAATAAATAACATTAATGCATCTTAACAGCACTATTTATAGAGCTAAACTGAACTTTAAGCTCTTGATATATTTGTGTAAACAAGCTGTTTAATTATATTCATAAATATTTTATTTTAAATCCGCAAATCTACCGCAAAAGTTCATTGTACGCAATTGTGGTTGACCAGCCTCAATATCCTTCAAAATAATGATATTGTAATCTATTATAACAGCTATTAAACTAAGTTATTAAAAACCTTAAAGAATGGTTGCTTATTTAATTTAAAAAAATTGTGACTATTGCCGAAAAATTTCTATAAGAATCAAAGAAAACTTTATGACTCGAAAATATAAAATTTTAATTTAAAATATATAAGTAACTTGTCACTGATCTTAAACACCTAAATTATTTTTATAAAAATATCTATAATAAAGTATATTTCTTGTATAAAATACAAAACAGTTTTATCAATTATTGACAGTTTAATTTTGCTTTGATATACTATCAATTGTAGTATGATTGTTCCCACACTTTGCTATTAGAATATTATAATTTATCTACCCACACATCATTTGGACTCTGACAAGATATTTCAGTTTTTATCAAGCCCACCTACACATAATTCTCAAGATGCCTCTTTCGACACATTAATAATGTTCATGGATATACTACCTATATGTATTTATGTATTTATGCACATTTCATATGTTATAATCTTCATCTTCCGTTGCAAGTTTACATTTTTTATCGTCTTCTTTTGCATTTTACATGCAATTCCGTTGCGGAGGTGCCGCAAATTTCTTGAAAAACTGAAACTGGATTTTATTTCGACATGGCATTTCAAAATGTGGGTGTGAGTGGTGTGCTTGGAGTTTGAGTGCATTTCGCCTTGGGTCGCGTGTCCATGTCCGACGAGTGTGACACTTTTCTCTTTTATTGCATTATGACATTTATTTATGATCGCGCTTCCACTAAAATACATAAAGGGGGAGTGTTGAGAAACGATATATAAAAGCAATTTCAGGGTTGTTTCTTGTATCATTTTTTTGTAAATGTCACATTTGCAATGGTCATTCATGTTTATCAAGTAAGTAAATGCATGCAAATGTTAATATATAAGTGTATTTACATACTTACATATATGTACATGTGCTTGACTTTACATAGAGTTGCTATCAAGACTCGCTTGTATATGATATTAATACTCATATTTCTCCATTATGCGTACTTCCTATCGCTTTGCTTGAGTTCCAGAAAATGTCACGTACTTTTAGCTAGGTAAATTATATAGCTTAAAAGTTCTGGCTAGTGATGCGTAAAGCTTTAATAGTGATGAAAATATATAATTATCGATAGGCTAAAGATTTAAAGGCACCAATGTGTTGGAAGTATAAAAGTTTGTGCAATGCATTCATAGTAATTTTGCACATGAATAAAAGTTTTTTATTTTTATTTTATTGTATTGTGTGAGTATATGTATAATATCATCTATACCCTTACTCTTGTAGATATACTATAAATACTATAGATAATTTCATCTATGTTACTTGCAATATATACTATCGATAGTGCAATAAATACTATCGATAGTGCCATTAATTATTTTTCGGCTTATGGAATTGCAAAAACCAGAGTTAATTACCCGAACCTGAGAGCCTGGATACTATAGATAATTTCATCTATGTTACTTGCAATATATACTATCGATAGTGCAATAAATACTATCGATAGTGCCACTAATTGTTTTTCGGCATATGCAATCGCTAAAGCCCGAGTTAATTACCCGAACCTGAGAGCTGAAGCTAAAACTGAATCACACCTTTGTTGCATTTGCTTTTAAAATTGATAAATGAAAGCCACATGCATATGTACATACTCGTATACCTCCATGCCATATGTACACACATGTACATATGTATAATACATAATTGTATATAAGATAGACTTCCACAGCAATATGCATGCGTCAGGCTGTTGTTAAACGAGCTTGAAACGAGCTTTGGGTGTGATATTTTGAATAAATCACAGTAAGAAAAAATTTAACACACACACAACAATTGCCCAAAGTGTCTGCGTATGTTGTTGTTGTTGCTTTAAAAATCTAATTTTTTTTCTTTTTGTTGGTCTGTCACTTACCGTATTTCGCAGTTTATTTCGCATAATTGGTTTTCAAGAACAGTTAAGCATAAACAAAACTTGCGTAATGCAATTAAGTCCGAGAGAGAAAGCCCTTGACATAGTCAATTTGAGATCAGCCAGTCTGAGTGAGACCGAATTGAAATAAGAACGAATTTTGTTGTGCATTACCAACAGATACCCTGTATAAATATATTGATAACTCCAATTGATATTTGACTATTGCGAATATAAATAATTAAGCAAACTTCATTCGTCTAAATTAGTTAAATTATATATTCTGGGAAATAAAATAAAATAAATATATACAAATGATTATCATTTTTAGAAACTTGTGTTATTTCTTTTTCTATCAAATCCCTTAGTTTGCCTTTTAAATTAAGATATAAATTAAAATCCTACACTCAAAAAAAAGTGTACATCCAATTGAGGAAAACTGACGTCAGTGGTTGGAAAAACAGGATAGAAATAGCGCCATAGAAATTTTTTTATGCCCTGTAGATTTAATTACCACAAAGGGAAGATAAAATTTTCTGTTTTATTTATTTTATTTATTTATTTCGATAACTCGAGGAAACTTTTTCTACAAAACATGGAAAAATCTATAATTTTATGTCCATAATAAAAAAAATCCGTTATTTTTTTAAATTTGAATAAAAAATTTACTTTACTTTGGTTAAAGAAATAAGTCAACATATTTTGTAAAAATTTATATTGAGCATAGAAAATTTTGTGCAGGTTAATGAATTTTATATTCATTTCATAGAACACCTGGATTTCATATTGTAGAAAATCCATACTTCCGATTATAAACCCATAATTTTTTTCGTTTATTCATATCATAGAAAATATATTCGTACTGTGGAAATTTTCACTTCTTTGTAGAGATTTATACTCTGTTTGTAGAATTTTATTTTATTTTTTTTATCGAAAGTGTTTCTATACTTAAAAAAATTTCTTTTTTCTTAGTGTACAAACCAAATTTTATATCTCTTGCTTTTATAGTCACTTCTCAATTTTGAATGTATTCCTAATATGATCGGATATATCCCCTTATGTCTGTTACGTAATAGTTCTTAAATCTCTTTAAGCACTTTAAATAAGTACAGGGTATAAATAGTGCGTTGGTCAGACTGTGAACAGTCATCGTAATAATTGCCGAGGCACAAAACAATTTAAATTCATTCAAAAAACTCGTAAACTTAATTACAACACGAAGAATAAGAATTACTAGAACAAGGTAAAGTGTTGGGGGGCAATCGAATATATTGCAAAAATTACATCTTAAATGATATTCAGTGTCAATGAAAAATATGTGGAAAAATATTTCTGACAATAAATTTTAGATACTATAATAAACACATATGCAAATGCATTCATATTGTTGAAAGTAATAAATAGCATTGTTACACGTTTCATCTGTATAATAAAATATATAGTGACTAATAAGCATTCAAACAATAGAATAAATAAAAATAGCAGGTAATTATCTTAAAAACAAGAGAATTCTTTAGATATGTTAAGTTTTGGGAGGAAATATTTCTTTTGTATACAAATTAAGCAATTGGTTTAATGTTTTCTATATTTTATTTTAGGTTGTTTACCTTAAGCAGACTAGCGTCTGATTAGTCCAATTTATAGTTTAAATATTCTATATTTGAATTCATTTTTTTTCGTTTGGGAATGCTTTTAATTTACATTTAAATTTGTTTATAAAAATTAAAATATATTTTTTCCAAATTAGCAGAGATATTTGGGAATAATTAAAAGGAATGAGGCTTAAAATTAGATATACCTAACGTATAATTTAACTACAATCCATAAGAAAAACAATTCAATTTCAAATATCAAAACAATCACAGTTCAATCAGTTGGAACAAACATCTAATAATTCTTTTTAAAGAATATTTATTATACCGCCTTAATTGAAAGCTTAATGTAGACCAATTTGAACACTCTATAATACCGATATTTTTTTATAATTTGTATAAATTTTAATATTATGTTTTTCTAAACCTTTGAAGTTTCTCTAGCGATATATTATCGAAATTGTACTAAAGCATTTTTCTTTGTTTTTCCACAATTGCAATAACAAAAAGCAAAGGCGTCTTAACGACTTTAGTACGTGGTGTCTGGGACAATTGAAGCTGGCAATCTTGGACGGGTTAAGTCCAAAACGCTGGCGGCAGTGAAACTTGTCCCGGTCAAGACGTGGCCCTAAAGTGTAAATTGGCCATGTCCAGCGCTAATGGGTCGACGCACGCCATCTCGAAAGGAAAATAGAAAACTGCTTATGAGCACACACACACAGCATTGGAGCACCATATAAATGGCAATGAATTGCCTGGTGATCGTGCAGAGGAAAAACACCATGGAAAACTTGTTCAACACGAAAACACGCGCCAAAACAATTCCCAATGCTATGGGAAAGTTGAGAGGCCTTAGTTGAGCAATCGAATTGGTTGCGAATTGATGTTGCAGAGTATGAATACCTTTTAAAGATTGAACGAGTGTATATTCAAGTAAAGCCTGGTGACTTGAAAGAAAAAATTGATAGTTCCTTTTCAATACTTTAAATATAGTACAGTTTCTTAAGCTTTTTCTTTATTTTACTATTCAGGACTTGCAGAACAAGCTGCTAGCCCACGATCCTTTTGTATTGTGTCAGGTATGTGGGCTACTTCCGTCAGCCAAGTTATTTTTATTTAAGCACACACATCAAATTATAATCGGGTACAAAATGCGCAGGCTTGAGAAAGGCAAGCAAAAGAAGCTCTAAAAAAAAAAAAAACTGCAAGCTTGAAAATATGTTCAGGCATAAACAAGGTGCAAGATAAATAAGAAAAAAAATCACAAAAAAATGACGAAGTTTTACATACGCTTTATAAGGTATAAACTATGAAATAATGTCTGTAAAAACGAAAGAAACTAACTTTAACAATAGTAGTTAGAGTATGTAAAAATTAAGATAAATAAATTGCGAATACTTTTGTTTTTGTTTTTTGTTTTTTAACTATTTAATCGGTATCGGATTAAGGAATCTGTCGCTTTATAAGGTAAAAACAATGAAATAATATCTGTAAAATCAAAAAGGAACTAAGTTTAATAATGATTGTTAGAATATATAAATACAAAGATAAAATATATTACCGGAACTTTTATTAACTTCTTTTTCACTTAACTTCGTTTTACTTTTAACTTCGTTTTCATTCCAAATTCTTCTGAAAAACAATTTTGATTTTTAACTTTTTAATCGGTAACGGATTTAGGAATCTGTCGCTTTATAAGGTAAAAACAATGAAATAATATCTGTAAAATCAAAAATGAACTAAGTTTAAAAATGATAATTAGAATATATAAATACAAAAGATAAAATATATTACCGGAACTTTTATTAACTTCTTTTTCACTTAACTTCGTTTTAATTTTAACTTCATTTTTCTTTAGAATTCTTCTGTAAAACAATTTTGATTTTTAACTATTTAATCTGTATCGGATTTAGGAATCTGTCGCTTTATTAGGTATAAACTATGTCTGTAAAATCAAAAGGGAACTAAGTTTAACAATGATAGTTAGAGTATGTAAAAATTAAGATAAAATATATTGCGAACATTTTTATTAACTTATTTTTCACTTAACTACGTTTTAATTTTAACTGCGTTTTGATTCCGCAATCTTCTGAAAAACAATTTTGTTTTTTAACTATTTAGTCGGTATCGGATTTAGGAATCTGTGTGATTATGGGCTGCCAAAGAGAACGAGCTAATTAAAGCAAATAAAAACAAGATTTTGTGTTCCAAGCTAGACTGTGGATATTTGAATGTTCCAGACAATGTCTTGACAAAAGTGAAAATGAGAACAGTGTGACTGAAATTCACGAAATCTTATATAAATATAAACATGTAATTGCCTCCAATGGGCAGCCAAACTATATAAAATATTTACTATACCATTTGTTAGCGTATTCATATCAACATTGTCAGTTGGAGTCAGTTAGTCAACAGTTGGTCGGCTTGGCTAGTGAGCTGTGTATTGTTGTTGCTGCTGCTGTGGCTTTCAAAGCTGGCCAACAACTGCAAACAGTTTGTAAACTTGAAAACTGGTAACTGAAGGGAGCGGCAAAGAGGGTGAGGGTGAGAGAAAAGACCGGTTCTGCAGACTTGAAAAATGCACAAAACAGAAAAAAATAAAATAAAAAAAATAAAAAAAATAAAAGACACAAGCATAAACATAAACGTTGGCAATCAAATGAGGCTTGGCAGTCGCAAAAGAGGTCAAAGTTGATCACGGCAGCCACTGCAAGAGATATATATATACATACATATACATATGAGTAAATAAGTATTATAGTACATACCATATTAATTTTCCAAGAAAATCAGCGTGTTAAATTTTTAAATATACTTCTTATAAGATCAATCGTATTTCAGGCCATATCATTAATACATTTTTTGTTTATAATGCATTTAACTTGAAAAGCATCGCAAATTGCATGGATAATCTATTTATAGTGCCCTTGAATCGGCAGACAGACGTTATTCAGCCATATCTTTAATGTAATTTCTGGAATCTGCCATAAAATCTTTTCAATTGCTTAAAATATAAATTTTAAAAAATTTTGCAGCAATACGTAATGTTTTTTTGGAACATTTAGCTTAATAAGACATCTTTAATTTGCCGTACATAATTTAATAATATAGTTAAGCTCTATATATTTCTTAAATAGTTTCTTTTGTAGATCCTAAAAAAAAAATAGTCTCCCACGGCTGATTGTATCAAATCGGCGGTATATAATTACCGTCATGACACAATCATTAAAATAAAGTTATGAGAGGTTGAAAACTACAATGATGTGTTGAAATTATACTTTCATTATTTATGATAATACTTCCAACACCTTTTTAAATTAAATACTTATATTTAGTACACATACACAGAGCATTCCCAATCAAAGCTAAAGCTATAAATTTCAAAGAGAATTATTTATACTATAAACAAAACCGTTTTTGAGTATTTTTAAAAAGTTTTTATTGAATTCTGGTAAACAAATGCGGGCGTTCCTATGAATAAATATAAATATATTTTTGTGTGCAAGCTTTCTGCCTGATTTATCTTATAGATTTAAAAAATTAATCATTTTCAAGATGTGATAGGGGATGGGCTCTTAGAGATGAACACAAACTGTGAATGCCAATTAATAAATTATATTCAATATAAATATTATAAAATAATATGAAAACAATAATTGTGTTAAAAATTCGGATTATCAGTAAATGAAGTTGATATTTAGCATAATCAACGTCGAATAACTAAAAGAACATTTTTAGGAAAATTTTACAAATTAAAAGTGAAATAGAAGTATGATTATTTCATAGCTAAATCTATAGGTATTATAAATTAGTATATTTATTCAATACAAATTTTAGTAAAACAAATATTTACAATTATTTATGAAAGCTTAGATTCGATGGTTAATTTCAGTAAAATTACATTATTTTAATACATTTTCCTGCGATTTGAATTATATATAAAAGTTAAATTAAAGTATGATTATTTCATATTTAAGTCCAAAGGTATTATAAATAAGTATATTTATATAATATAAACTTGAGTAAAACAAATATTTACAATTATTTATGAAAGCTTAGATTCGATGGTTAATTTCAGTAAAATTACATTATTTTAATACATTTTCCTGGGATTTCTCATTGAATTATATATAAAAGTTAAATTAAAGTATGATTATTTCATATTTAAATCCAAAGGTATTATAAATAAGTATATTTATATAATATAAACTTGAGTAAAACAAATATTCACAATTATTTATGAAAGCTTAGATTCGATGGTTAATTTCAGTAAAATTATATTATTTCAAAACATTTTCCTGTGTTTTCTCATTGAATTCTATCTTTTACATATGATGTACTTTTTCTCAAATACTTAGAAATACTTTATGTTATGAGAAAATTTCTTTATAAATACTGTAGCTTTCCCTCTCTTTTCTCTAAAGTTGATTGATCAAACGATTGAAGTAAATCAGAAAACAAAATCAATTTGAAATACATATATTCTTTGGGTTTTCTTTTTTTAGAGATGAACACTAAGCGTTTAAGTGTAATGGTTGCTATGTTTGCCAATTAATAAATTATATTCAATATAAATAGTATAAAATAATATGAAAACAATAATTGTACTACAAAATTGAAATACCAGTAAATAAAGTTAATATTTAGCCCAATCAACGTCGAATAACAAAGATAAAATTTTTAGGCATTTTTTAAAAGTTAAAAATAAAATAGAAGTATGATTATTTCATATTTAAATCTATAGATATAATAAATTAGTATATTTATACAATATAAATTTTAGTAAAACAAATATCTACAATTATTTATGAAAGCTTAGATTCGATGGTTAATTTCATTAAAAGTATATTATTTTAATACATTTTGCTGCGTTTTCTCATTGAATTATATTTGTACTAAATTATATTTGTACTAAATTTTTTTTCAAATACTTAGAAATACTTTATGTTACTCTATTAATACTGTAGCTTTCCCAAGCAACCATCTCTAAAGTTGATTGATCAAACGATTGAAGTAAATCAGAAAACAAAATCAATTTGAAATACATATATTCTTTGGGTTGGCAATGCGGCTTTTACAAATGATGCTGTGTCGTAGTTCAATTTTGAAGCCAACTGAAACGTCATTGAGCTGTCAATCTGAGGCACTAGACAAGGCAGTTTACAACAACTTCAATATACATATATTTATAAATGTGTACATATGTGTATGATTATTTCAAATTCAATTAAAACTCGCCCTCTTTTAGGGCTCGCACTGATTGACAGTGTGGACTTGCCTCATGCTACTCCAACAAATATTGACATACAACAGGCAAAGGAGTTTCGAGTTCCAGGAATTCTAAGACTAAATTCTATTAACAGCTCTCAACATGACGGCATATTCTTAGGAGTTTTGAAAATAACAATAATTCTGTTTTTGATTGGCAAAAGAAAAATCAAATAGAACGCAATTCATAGCGTTTGGTTTCGGCTTGTGTTCCAGTTTTGGTTCAATTTGAGGTCAAGCCCGCTCTATAAAAATCATATTAATTATGAACAAAATGTGCTGGGCATTTATCAAAAAGAAATATAAAAAAAAAAAAAACAAAAACCAAAGCGCATTCATTTACCAAAGTGTCAGGGAAATATTTCACACAAATGGGCCTGTAAAGCTAATACAAAGATTTTAATTAACAGCGTTCGTATGATTTATGAGCTTGTGAGAATTAACAGAGAGGGGGGAGTGGGCGGGTATCGACCCTATAACTTTGGTTATCAAAAACTATATCCAATGCGTTTATTTGTCTATCAAAATTTTGTGTTCTTTTAATAATAAACTTTGCATATTTATGGCATTTTACAGCACTCTGCAACGCCCTTCCGAAAAAAAACTGTTGCCCCTTCCCTTTAATATTATTCGACGCATCCGCATCTGCATCCGCACTCGCATGAGATTTACAATTGTCCATAAATCTTCCAGATGCGTCTGCGCATGCCGCTTCATACCCCGCCCTCCTCTACATTGCCAGTGGCAGTGGCAGTTGCCCATTAAGCGACACCAGGAATCAAAACATTAAAAGTAGCGGTAGCCATTGAGCAGAAGGAGGTGGAGCTGGAGAAGAACCGGGAGACGTTGCACTATGGGAACTTTACCTAAAAAAATAGATGTAAAAATTTAAATTAAAATAGGTAGAGTGTTCCTATAACTTTCTTTCTTCATTTTGAGTATTTAACTTCTATTTAACTTTTATCAGAATTTTTAAATTTTAAAAAGAATTTTTTGTAATGAATAAATTGTGTTAAGACATTATTCTTTATATTTTTAATATGTTATTCCTATAAACAGTATGTAGATTTATCTACATTATGTATAGTTATTTCTTGAATCCCTTTTTTAGATTAAAGTACAATATATATAATATTATAGATTCTATAATCTTCACACTATTAAATCATTTTTCATTTTTTTTTTATTTAATTAATTTTTAACGTGACAAAACTTATCAGTGTACCTTTTCCTAAAGTTGTATTTATATGTTAAAGTGGATAGTTATCCGATTTGCCTAGAATTTTCTGTATTTTTTTTTATTAATTTGCCACAATTAAAGTATAAAAAGCCCACTGTGCAGTGGCGTCAGCATCGGCGTCTGATGGCACTTGCTTTCGCTTTTCAAGCCAATGTACAGGGGATGCTGACATGGCATCAGGCGGGTAGTAGCTGCCACTGCCACATGCAACATGTCTGACTTCTACTTATATGTATGTATATATATATATATGTATCTCTAAGTTTGTTTACTTGCCTGTCATAAAATTTAAATGCGTACTTTGGCGCTAATTTAGATGACGCTGCCGTCTGCCGATTCGCCTAGAGATGCGCCATGTGATTGTGATTCTGGATATGGATGTGCTTAATTAGAAGTGTTGTCGTCGGTAAACGACCAGGTCTACATCTACGGGTTCCGCTCTACAATGTATATAAGTCTGGGCGTATTGGAATATATAATGCTATTTTTGTTGAATCCGTGAAAGTCATTGCCATTTGAACGTTAACAAGAAGTGAAAATCTTACGAATTGAGAAAAAGAGAATTATTACCAAGAGCCAATTTTAAATATAGCTTTCAAGCAACATTATTTGATTCCATAGTAGTTTTATTAACTTTGATTATATTTCGAAATAATAGCATAAATTTTTTCTGATTTTTTTTGGCAAAAAAACCTAGCTTCTAATAAAGTCTGTATATCTTTGCCGCATCTGAAATTCTGCACCAATATTTATTAATAAATAAAAGGCAATTTTCTTGATTCAGCTGTACGAGTTCTCTACCTATTTTTACAATTCTATGGACTATCATTATGAGTTTCCATATCGGTTGCGACAATTGTGAAGTTAACCCCTTTCAATGATTTCAAGCTAATTGTTGCAGTTGCTCGACTTGAGCAGCTGCTCCTGCAATGTCGAATATCCACAATCACATTAAAGTGGTGGCAAAAATATATTATTTGGCTTGCAACGAGGGTAACCGAGTGGCAAAGGGTAGCGAAGGGATTGCAGAGTGCAACAAATAAATCTGCAAAAGGTAACAAAACAGAATGTAAAGGCAAATGTGTATAGGTAAGAATATTGCAATCCAAAAGCTCTCGACTTTAGTATACTCTGTTAGCTACAGTCTTCAAGATTTTATAATAAGCTTTCACTAGACATCAGATTTGACTTTTACAAATAGGAAATAACTTTTAAAACATAATTATTATTTCTTTAAGAAAATTGACTAACTTGACTAACTAAAATGTTAAAATTTGAATTAATTTTTATTGATTTACTGTGTCAGAATAGCAATAAGTTCTTAAAATGAAAGCAAACACTGTTTTCTTATGACCTATAGGTGTAGTTACTAAACACAACACTAATATACTCTTTATCAGTTTTAAAACAGAGCATATAAACTGCAAAATTTTGCAGCCAACTGCGGCAGCTGGCAACAATTGAACTGCCAAATCAACAAAAGCCCAAAAGTTGAGCACAAAAGAGAGCGATGGACTTGTTATTGTTGCTAATTATGTGCAACAGCAACACAAACTGCAACAGCAGCAGCAGCAACAGCCGCAACAACAGCAACAGTCGCAACAACAACAACAGCAACAGCCGCAGCAACAACAACTGCAACAGGAGCAACAATAAAAGAGTTCAAATCGAGGCATGAAGTCAAAATGGAGGTTGCGCATGCGCCGCACGTTGCGATTAAAATCCAAGATTGGTGGAACCATGGGGAGGAACGGAACACAGAGCACAGAACTAGTTCTGTCACGTGTTTTCGAACTGGATCGCAACGAGTGAACCGGCAACATTGCATTGGGTCGACTGTTTAATTGCTATGTCTCAATTTTCAACAATACAATTGGATTGTTTTTTACATTCGTGACTCATTTTGGCCTCGGGGGGGATTTGGCAACGGAAGTCGGAGGCACACAGGAGCAGGAAAAGGAGGGCATGTGTTGCATACTGAGAGACACGGTTGACCCCTCAGCTTGGCCTGAGCCTGACCTCAACTCGCTTGTTGCTTGTTGTTTCGAGTGTTTTTTTGTTGTATTGAGCTTGAGTTTTTGGTCGTTTGCATTTGAATTTAGTCCTAAGGGCTTTTATATCCTGTATTTTAGTAAATGATTAAATAGGGTTTGATAAAATGTGATTTTTGTACATATATTTGATCTCAGAGACTATGAGAGCTGAAGTTAGCAAATTAAGTGTAAAAATGCCAGAAGAGCTTCCTAGAGTTCATCAAACCTAAAAACAGGGTATTTCCCGTTCAACAACTCCCAACTAAAGCCCTGCAACTTGTATTTTTTTATAGTTTTACCAGTTTTGTTATTTTTTGTATTATTGTTTGACTTTTTAGCTGCGCTTGCACTTTGTTTCCAATTAGATGACTTGACCAGGGCCGGGTTGAACGAACTGACAAAAAGAGTTAAAAAAAAGCTAGTTGGGTGCAGCGGATGTTGATGGAACACTCTTGCTAACACTGCATAAATAAAATACATATTTAGATATATACACACATACCCATGTCAAAGCCCTGGCACTGTTAACAACACGGTTTGCAGTCTCTTATCAAACTGCTTTTTTGAGATAAAAATGCGCAAGATAAGATATGATTTGGAGTTTACTTATGACATGTATGTATATACACACAGTGTTGTATCTTTCATTCTCTGATTCTCTGATTCTCTGTGCCAATCTGCGTTTGAACAACTTCACCTTTTGATTCTATATATAGAAATGTCGTCGTCGGACGAGAGATATCATCGGTATGATATGTTTACAAGATTTTTACCCTACTACTTGATTATTTATAGGGAGGGACTTTGCAAAGGAATAGACTTTAGACAGGGTTGCATTTAAAGAAAAAGAATTAAACAAATTAAGGAAAATTTCACATTATCTGCATTACGAATAAAATATAATAATAAAATAGTAATAAAGTGCAACTTGCTCAATGAGCCTAAATAAATTACTTATAACATTTTAGGACTTATTTTATAGAATCTAAGACTGATTTAAGTGATTTTTAAGACTTCCTAAAACAAGTTCATTAAGATCCAAATACGAATAATGCTAATATCAGACAATAGCCCTGCCAAATGTGATACAATGACAATAATTTCAAACAGGCCGCAGCGTGTGAATTTTAGCCATGAAATTGTCTCATGGTAGACGCTACTGAAGATCTCTTTTTTTTTGGGAGTCGCTACTGAAGATCTCTTTTTTTTTTGGGAACTCGAAAGAGATTTGTTGGATGTCCAAAAGTTTAAAATCGAAAATGAAATCGTGCAGAGTGCGGTTCATTTCTGGTTGATTCACTAATTTACATTTTATTCAGATTTACCGTCAGTTGATGTGACTTTCGGTGCTCTTCATATTTAATGATAACAACGAATTCATTTCTTAATTATTCGCTGAAAGTCACGTCAACACTACATAAACAATGGATTCACAAAAAAAAATATAAAAGAGTTGGTTCACAGAGTTCTTTGTTATTGTTGGTTTCATTATTATTATTGCTTGCTAAATTGTGCAATTTTTTCTTTTAATTAATCAGCAAAATGTTGGCGCTTAGTTAATATATCAAATAACCCAATTGTCGAGAAATTTGATAGGTTTTTGTTTGTAATTATTGCTGCATACTTTTGTGCTTTGATGTCTTTATAATAATCTTTAGCTAATTTTTCTATAACTACATAAAATAAAAATATTAAGCAAAACAGAAATTTATAAAGAAGTTTACAATCAAGAGATGTACAATGATGTATATGTATATGATAAATCATAGTTTACCAAAGTTAAGCATAGTATCGATAGTATCGATTGTGCATTATGCTAATTATTATCAATTACCTTTCTCACTAAAGACAGACACATATATATTTATTATATATTATTTTAATAAATGTTAATAAAAGATATTTTGATCATCCCTAATACACATGTATTATATTCCCTGCTAGTATAACATTTAATAACATTTAATTTAATGCCCAATGGGCAGATGTAAATATAGTTAAAGTTAAGATAAAGTTAAAATAAAAATAAAAGATATAGCAACTAGTAATTTTAAAAAATACCTAATTCAAAATACAACTTTCTTTACTTTTTTAAGCCTCACAATGTGGTTTAAAATACATTTATTTTATTATTATCTTGTCAAAATACTTATGAGCCAAATTATATTGATTTGTTTTTTATTTTATTTGATAAAATATCACAAAAAAATTAATAATATTTAAAATCACTAATTTTTAAATAAACAACATAATTTTCCATTATCATAAGTTTTTTTTAAATTTTTCCATTGATTAGGAACGGAGATAATTGAAATAGGAATCAGGTGACTTGTATGTTAAAATATCTTTGGCATTGTAAGTATATTAAATATTTAATAAAAATGATATTTACTTCTATAATTTCTAAAAGTTTATATTAATTTTAAGCACACTTCTGCTAAGAGTAATATAAATAAACCCTAACATATGTATCGCATTGAAGGAATAGTAAAATTAGGATTATATAAGACTATCTACAATGTCGATATATTAATAATAATTGCTAGAAATAAATATGGGCCTTTCCATTGTGGCGTTACGTGACAGGCGTACGCCTAAATGTGACAAAAAGCTTTAAACTCTTTTATTTATTAAATTTTGAACATTTCTCTATAATAATTAAAGTTAAAAAAAGTATTCAATGCCTTTTAATTTTTGGTCGCGGTGGACCTTTCTGTGGAAATGCCCATAATATAATCTATAATCTATAGCTTTTACAGAATCTAATCATAAATGTAAATATTCTTAAAAAATATATATATTTATTCTTATATATTTTATGTGATTTTATCGAATACTATTGAGAGCTTTTCTGTAAGGTTGCTGAAATATGACCAATCTTAAGCACATTTACAGTGTCTGGAAAGCTTAAAATGGGCAATACACTTTATATTTCAACCTTTTTGGTAATATTTAAATAAGAGTTAATTTTTTCTAATTACAGCAAACACACTTTATAGTCAGCAGTGCCTTTGCCATGGCAGTTGGTAATCAAAATAACCAGCAGGTGCATTTGAAGCACTAAAAGGTGCAGAAGAGTCTCCACAGAGACTGGCTACAGGTTGATATAAACATGGCAAAGCGGATGACACCTGTGCCGGTGTCGAGGCCGGCCTCTGTGTGTATTGTATATGTGTGTGGTTGTTTATCATGATAATGACAGACATGAACTCGCACAACAACAACAGCAACACCAAAAAATATGTAGGTGCATACGACTAACAAAAAAAATAAAAAATAAATGTAAAAAAAATATACAAAATTGCTGCGGAAAATGCACTCAACTGTGTAAAGTGAAGTTCAGTTCGCATGAGGATGATCAAGGTGTGGTCAAAGAGAGCGGGAGAGAGGGAGTATGGTCATGTCCAGGGTATGTTGGGTTCCGCTTCGCTTGGCTAACTTTTGGGCCTGGGAAACTGTTAAGGTAAAGTCGCGTAATTGACCTTTTTTCGGTCACAATTTCCACAGCTCGTTCAAAAAAAATATGTATGAAAATGGAATTTCAATATGAATACAGCCACGCCCACAAAGCAAAAACAACAATATTTAAATGTACACTGTTCAATTGTACAATTTTGAATGTTAATTTTATGGCTATTTTAGAATGTCACCACTTGATTTGCATAACAAAACAAGCCAGCCTCAACTGAGGCCAATAACACAGTAAACAAATTCTCGGGGCAGCCCCGAAAATAAAACAACTATTTTGTACTTAATATTATTTATAAATTGGCAGCTTCAGGCAAGCGCAACTAATTAGGATTGTAACCATATGGGAGCAGCTTTTTCAGCCGTATTTTGTGTATAATATAAACATTTTTTGGTGGGAATTTTAGATTGGCCAACACTTGGATATTTCTGACTGTATGAGAAATTTGCAAGAGCAACAATTGTAAATGCTTTGTCTTTGTTTACTTCATGGCATTTTTATGTTTTGTTTAGAATTCTAAACGTTTGTACATAGTGTAATCAAATTATACTCGTGGTATGCAATCCACGCGCGCGTCTGCAGATACAGTATCTTATAGATACGGCTGCATTTGTTTGTTGTTTGCTTTTTGCTTAAATTGCATTTTTTTATGTTCAAGAATGAGGTCATGTGTGGTATAAATTGTGAGTTTAGCTACAGCTGCCAATGTTCAAGTGACAATGTATCTTTAAAGCGGCGCTGCCGTAAAAGTATCTTTTCATGTTTTGCCGTTGGCTCTTTGTTAATTTGGTGCTAAACGTGCCGCCCCAAAAGCCCAACTGCTTGCCACAAACGTCAGCTTCAAAGAAAGCCGTGCCACAGCCAGTTGACAGTGCACTTCCGTTTGTGTCTAGTACAGGGTATGGGGGGGTGGAGAACTGGGAGGCCTAGAGTATAGCGCGTGCGCACGCACATTCCAAGATACATTTTTTTCATTTTTGGGTCATTGCTGTACGCATTTCAATTGCTTTTTAAACAAATTAGAAGCCATTGATGCCACAAAACTGCCAATACAAAGAAAAAAACTTATTTGTTTTACTTGATTTTTGTTGTTTTTGTTATTTATTGAACCGGAAATTTGAAACTGAAGCTCAAAAACAAATGAAGCGCAAAATTTCAAACAAAAATCAACATAAAAGATACATTTACGTGAAATGTTTAATTTATTTAAACTAAGATAAACATATTAAAGAATTAATATGGATTTTTGACTTAGATTGGACTTCTACTATTATGCTTAATTTACAGATAGGTTTATTTATATCTAAGTTATAAATAACTCATTTATAGAAAAGCTTAACAATTTTACTATAAAGTAAATTCAAAACTATTAAATATAGAATTATTGCAAAAACTACTTTATGGCATAAAAATGTTTTTTTTTTATTTATTTATTAAAATTATTTATAATACATTATCAAATGTCATTTTTAATTAAAAACAAGAGCTCAATAATCACCAGCAAAAAGTAAAATCTATTGTTAAATTTTAGAACAAATTTTACCTAAATACTCAATACAAAATAAATTAAAATTTGTCATGTAAAATATACTAAATATTTTAAAATTAAAATCCCAATTGAGATGCTAAAATTTCGGCTGCTTAAATTACCTCAACTTGATTTAAGTCGAAATTAAAGTACTAAAAACCAAAAAAAAACTCGACTTTAGAACAGCTTAAAAATGTAACTACAATTGTTGCAGATACTAGAGATTTTGGAGCAATGAAAACCTATAAGCCCACGGATGCAACAACAAATCCATCACTTATATTAAATGCAATAAAAATGGAAAAATATCAATATCTGTTATGCAATGCCATCGAATATGGCAAGTGTCAGAAAGGAAATCAAATGCAAAAAAATATCAGAAACTATAGATTATTTATCTGTATTATTTGGTAGTGAAATTTTAAATATTATACCCGGCAGAGTTTCAACAGAAATAGATGCACGTCTCTCGTTCGATACCAAAAAGAGTGTGACAAAGCCTTTAAAATTAATTAATCTTTATAGTTATTTTCACAACATTGATAAGGAACGCATTCTAATTAAATTAGCCGCCACCTGGGAAGGTATACAAGCTGCAAAAATATTGGGAAAAGAACATGGAGTGCATTGTAATCTAACATTATTATTTTCAATTATTCAGGCTGTGGCCTGTGCCGAGGCGGGAGTTACATTGATTTCTCCGTTTGTGGGTCGCATCTTGGATTGGTATGTGGCCAATACAGATAAGAGGGAATTTAAGCCCTTGCAAGATCCAGGTGTTATATCAGTAACAAATATCTATAATTATTATAAAAACATTAGTAATGGGTGCTTCTTTCAGAAATATTGATGAAATTAAAGCTTTAGCCGGCTGTGATCTGTTGACCAAATGATAAAGACGTAATTAAAATCCATTTATCAGATTGTAATGCCAAAGAGTTGAATATTAAGAAAATGTCCATAAATGAGAGTAAATTCAGATGGTTGCACAATGAAGATGTCATGGCCACAGATAAATTATCAGATGGTATTCGCAAGTTCGCAGTGGATACTATAAAATTGGAAAAAATTATTCAAAAACAATTTATGTAGAAGTTATTACAGCTAACAGATTGAAAATGCTTCCATTTCACATTTGTAATAAATTGGTTAAAAAATAATAATAATACCTAACATTAAAGTGACGACTGCAAATGCCAGAAGAGCTTACATAAAGTCCACTGTTAAAGCAATTTGTGCTGTAGCGCACAGTGGGGCTCTTTTGCTTTATGTGTTGTAAAAATTTCAAATTCTGAATTAGTAATTAAAGTAGTTATTGTATACAATGTGATTCCCTTAATTGCTTTAAATCAATTGTAAAGTCTAAATCAAAACAGAGATTGATTTTAATATATTGTAATTATTTTTTAGCAAAAATAAATAATATAATTTATTTGAATATATTTTTGTAATAACAAAAATCAAATTTACAATATGTCCACTCCTTTCTAAAAAAATTGTCTTTTTTTTATGAGTGTTGAATTTTATTAAAATTTATGAAGATTTGTTGCGTTTTAAGCAATTAGCTCAGTTCCAACAGAGCTACAGCTTAAATAAGATGAATTATGATATTATTTAACACATTTCTCATTATTATATACAATTTTAATTTTTTGCAATATTTTTTGGTTCTAACAACCCATAGTATTACGCTGTTGATGCCACAAACTAAGCGGATCCGAAGAACGCACGCATTGAATGAATTGTTGCCCCTTTTGTGTGCTGCGCCTTGGGGCAGTCTCAAATAACAATAATGTGGACTGGTTGGTCATTTTTTTTTTCTGTCTTTGGGACTGACATCAAATTCCCAAATGATCGACTAATTTGTCAAATGGACGAGTTGCGTCCATTAGTGTGCTCGAGGTGGATTATTACACAACAACAATGCAACCAAGAGTTGTGGCAGCCTCGTCTTACAGTTCTTACAGTTGTTAAATCATGCAACATATGCATGTTTCTCTATTTCTTTTTTTTTATATATATATAAACTCGCCCTGGGAATCGTCGACGCACTTAAGTTTATCAGCTCTTGGACTGCATTTGGTGCGAGATTTCGCGCTGTGTGGGCTCCGACTGGGTTAAGTGCCTCATAAACTCTAGAAGTCTGTGGTAATTGAAATAATTCTCTGCACTAATATGTTCTTAAGAAAGGTATTATGTTTTAGAAACTCTAGGGTATATAGGCTATTGTTGGATTATTATGTTTAAGCGGCATTAGAAGTTTCTTAAGAGATATAATAAACACAGAAAAAAAAGTAATACTATAGAAGGCATGTTAATTTGTTTAAGCTCAAATTGTTTACAATTAAAACTTACACTAAATTAACTATACATTTTAAGTGCACTTGCTAGTTGTGATTTAATTAAATTGTCTTAAAGAAATTATTAAAATATTAGGAGCATAAGTTCTCTATGCAGTAAATGCTGAAATACAAAATTCCGTACTGATCTAAAAATTGCATTCCTATATAAATAATATATATATTATTCTCAGTTATTGATTATAAAAAAAAGCAGTTTATCGAATTATACTTTGAGAGTAATTATTTTATTATAACAAGTCATTATTTTATTATAACAAATAAATGTACTGAAAAGTTTACAAAGTGTTGCATTTTTTGGTTATATATAACTTGATTTAGATTTTCCATTGCCACAATGTTGTAATATTTTCAAGTTAACTTATAAAATTTTTAAGTTAAATTGTTTATTGTTTTTTTAAGATTCTGTTCATTAATTTACAATGTTTTTTCTAGGCTAAAGGTACAACTGCTCTTCTATGGTTTGGCCAACCTCCGACCTGGTTAATAGGCAGCCTTAGAAGCGTTTTTTTCACATTTGACCACTCTAGAGTATTTTTCTGTAAACTGAAACTTTTGTGACAATTCTTTTATTTATTTTTTGGGTTTATTGGCAATGTTGTTTTTTTTTGTTTTTTTCATACAGCACAGTCCAAGTCCAGAAATGAAGGCTGCTCCAATTTGCCGACTTCTCTATTTGTTGACTTTTGTTTTTTCTTATTTTTTATTTCAGTTTTGTTTTTTTTCTTAGCTGTCTCAAATGTCTTTATGTTGTTTACTTCCATTTGTCGTCTCAGTTTGTTGCTTTTATTTCAATTAAGCAGTTTTCAACAGTGAAACCTTCATGTTGTCACATTTTTTCTTCAACCGTTGCTATTTGAATTTTTTGCAGCGTTGCCAAAAGCTCAAACAAATTTATGAGATTTTTTTTTTTGTTACCAACTAAAGATTTGTAGCTAAAAATATTTCAACATTAGGCTGGCATAGATTAAACTTCAGTACAGTTATTATATAGATAAATGTGAGTTAAGTGTTTAACAATATTTTTTATAGAAATAATTAATAAAATATTAATCTATTTTGTGCTTAAAAATTTTGTAGTTTAGTTAGAAAAGTAGTCCTTTAAATTTTCCAAACAGAAAAGATTTATAGCTCAAAAAATGTATCTAAATCTTGTTGATTATAATAACAACCCTGACTGATTTCTAGATATCAAAAGTTTCAAAATTAAAATAAAAATAAGAATACTAATATTTTGCCTACTTCTGTCCTCAAAATCCATCCTGATCTTATGTTTTCATCACTCTTAACAACAATTAATAATAAAGCTACAAAATTCAGCGTAGCCTTCCATGAACCCTAGGATTATATATGCTTACTGGAAATCGCCTGTGTTAAATCTTTGACAATTATCATTGCCTTTGCGTTGAAGGTTGAGGGTTGAGGATTCCATAACCTCGTCATTTACCGCTATTGAACCGCGGCACGTCGCATTCTCAGCTGTTGTCATAGTGCGGCATTTATCAAAGCTGTCAAGAGCTCGAAACTCATGCACATCCCATCCATATCCATATTTATATATCCATATCCACAACTATATATATGTATATCTCTCTGTTTCTATATATCCAATGCATTATGCACTCAGGCGACAATAATTTCAACAGGAACAACAACAAAACAGGCGACAATCTAGATAAAGGAACTAGCACGGAATTTCAATATCTTTTTTTGCAGTTGTCAATACAGAGAGATATGAGAGAGATACACAGCACTGCAGTTCCCCTACATCTTTTTTTTATGTGCACACACCCTAACTACACGGAATGTGCACTTGCACACTGAGAGAAATTTATGGTATAATATTAGGCAGCAACACTGTACGTTTCTTTATAATGTTTTCTTCAAACAATTTCTTATAGAAAAGTAGGAAAAATTTACTCTTATCATTAATTATATTATGATTATATTAGATAGTTTGAGTTTAGCAATATTATAAGACAATATCGGTAGCTACAGTGCTGATCGACTGACTACACATATGGAAAATTCGAGACTTTATCAATTTACACATATGGAAAATTCGAGAATTTATCATTTGTGAATCCATTAGAATAATAATCTTATTTATATTTATAGAAATATCTGGAAAAATCAAAATGAATAAGTTTAAAAATAATTAGATTTATTAAAGGATCGACAAAGTACGAAAATATACCAGGAATCGCACATTAGAATCATAAGCTCAAAAAAAATATCTGAAATAATTTTTTTGATTGAATGGGAAAATCTAAGATATACCAATTCAGGCCGTAGAATTCTGGTAACAGGATAAACCTATATTTTTAATAAAAACAATTAAATTGTGACATAATAATTACATTTCAATTTTTATGTTAAAAACTTTAAATTATTCTTTTTTTTCAACTCTTATTAAAAAATTCATAAATTAAAATTACTTGCCAACTTTTTGCTTAAAATTAAATTTATTTTTAGATTTGTATTATAAATAAACGTTTTAAAATAGATTTTTATTTTTGATTTTATTGAAATGTAATTATTATGTAACAATTTGAATTTTCGGATAAAACTACGAATTATTGTCAATTTTAATTAAAAAGGTTTATAAATAATTCTTTACTCATAGTTTTTATACTTAAAAATTAAAAGAGTTGCGATAACTGAATATACTATAGTATATAACTATTAAATCAATTGTAATACTTTGTATACATTTCTTACCCTATTTTATACAGTTTTTTGGGTATTTTTTTTTTCAGTGCATCTAGCGACCTACATATCCGGCATTCTTATCAATTATCACAACTGGAAGCGATTCAGGCAAAAGTTAAGAGCACTCACCATACATTCGTCATAGTAAAACACATAAATATATTACTTATATTGTATATATATAATTTTTGTTTTTGCTTACCTTTGCCAGGGATTTTTCTCCCTTCAAATAATTACTGAAACCTGGTTTAAGTACTGTTCTAGTTCCCATTTATATATCTGAACTTTTCGATATATATTCATAAAATGTGCAGGCGAATGCAAAAACGATATATATACAGACTTTCAATAGGAAATTCCTTATGGTTAGGCATTGTTCATAAAATATATTGGTTATGGTTGTTTTGTCAGAGACTCCTTCGACGAGGGTTGTTTGTGTTCTTTGTTCAGAAGGAGGGGTATGAGGTGGGGAGACTCTAATTTGTATTAGGGTCATATTTCACTTGTAGGGTTTCCAGCGAAGTTTCATTTTAATTTTATTTTATTGTTGTCGCTTGTTTTTGTGTGTGCTACAATTTTAGCTGCATTATTCCACCCTGCGGCTGTTTTTTTTTTTTTTTTTTTGGGGTCTACACGATGATATATATTTTTGAATTCGAGGGTGGGTGCAAAAACGCATTTCGTGGGTTTCAACATGATTTTCGACAGACCGTATTTTGCAGTAAATGCACAAAAGTTTTTCCTTTCTTTTTGCTATTATTAATAATCAACAACAATTGTTGACGCACTTTTATTTCCAAAACTGTGACAGCTGGCATATGGATTACTATTTTTCTATTTATTTGCAGTCATATCAGATATTATGTCACGCTTTATTAGGGTACACTTACACGCAAAAACACATACAATATGTTCGAATTCGCAAACAGATTTTAATTTGTTGTTACATGTAAATAATGAAAATATTGCTATGAAATTTGATATAGCTTTAATTTTTTGTTTTTTATTATATTTATATATTTATAATTTATGAAATTAATTAAGTTTTACTTACTGAATTTTTTGAAATTAATTGATTTTTATTTACAAAATACAAACGATTTTTTACAAATGTAAATCTCTGCTTTTTACATGTCTCGTTAAGTTTAAAATCAAATTTTTAAATTTTATTATAGTCCATAAATTTTTATAAGTAAATAACTCAAAAAATATTGAACTTTTTTAAACGATTTCTAGATTAGTTGATATTATAATATTGTCATGTTTCCGGCATATGAAAGTAGTTTAGAGCCGAATTTTTTACCCAATTCATAGAATAAAATTGCGAGCTACAATATCTAAAATGTATATAGTTTCTACAAGTCTAAACAAAGTATTGATAGAAATATGCAGTTACACTTAATTAATTATAATATTTTTGTACACAGATAAATATTAAAATTGCTAAACATTTATTAATTAAGCGCACAGATTCTTGTTTACAATATTAACACATTCTTTAGTTATTATACATTCAGCAATATTATTGACCAACATGTTATGGTTATGGGAAATGGTTTCAGTGAGCAGCTAAAGACCAAAAGCAATTCTGCGAATTCCAAATTCTTTGTAAGTCGATGCAAAATATAAAAAAGGTGAAAAAATTCACACTCTACATATGCAAATGAGCAGCTACAAGGCACTGAGTACTCAGTGCCCAGTACCCAGTCCCCAGTCACAGACCCCAAGTCCAAAGTGGTAACCGTATAGCCCCCGTACACTCCGTATACTCCGGTACCCAGTACGTAGTCAACGCTGAAAACTGAATCACTTGGAAACATTGCAATTTAAGCAGAAAATATGGTCTTAAACTAGTTTTGCCACATTTTCGCCCTCAGTGCCCCCTTGCCACTGCCTCAACTGTTGAAAACTAACGCTGACAAACAAAGACTACAAAAAACAACAAAACAAAAAAAACAGACTAAACAAAAGTACAATAACAACAACAAATGCAATATTAAGCTAAACAAATTTCAAATTATGGAATTTTGCTTTCAAAACGCCCTTAAAAATGAACGGCAATAAGTTTTGGGAACTTTTAGGAAAAATTCAATTTCTTCAAATCAAATTTGGCAATTAGAAAAGGTTTTGGATAATGGAAATTTAAACGGTTTTGTTGTTTTATCTGAATATTTAATTATATATAGTCTGATGTGAATTTTATGTATATAAAAAACGTATTTTGATTCTGAAAAAATTCCAATTAATAACTTTATTGAAATAATCTTTAAGTGGTAAAACCAGTTACACTTTTTTTTACACTTACATAAGTTAAAGACTTAATAAAATATACGATATCTGTGTTAAAAATAATTGCAGTGCTTAAAAAAAAGCTTGAGAAAACTACTTTAATATTTTTTTAAACTATGTCAACATTAATAATTTAATAACCAAGTAATAAACTTATCTAAATGTTTTGAGACTTTAAGGCAATTTGACAACGCGTTTGTTGTTCGAATCCCAGCTTAATGCTATAATATTAAATATAATATTTAATATTATTTCTTGAACTCAGATGCATAACATCAAGTTTGGTTAATGGTGGAATATAACATTTTATCGAATTTAAATACACGAGTTTTGTTGGGAAATTCTTAGAGGGAAATTCGTAGAGGGAAATTCGTAGAGGGAAATTCGTAGAGGGAAATTCGTTACCGCAAAATCTTGCCGAAAGTGAGAATGGAAACAGGCCTGATAATATAGTGTAATATAAATTTAAAAAGAAAACCTCCTTTGCTTAAATGATTTATTACTATTTACGTTTAAATAAGTAGTCATAAAATATACATATTTAACCTTAGGTTATTTTTTAGCTGAAGTAACTACTAAAGCCTATCTAGAAGCATTAAAATAACTAAATAGTAAAAAACTTCCTTTGTTTAAAATATACATTATTTTTAATATTTAAATAACCATTAATACTATAGCTATTGGCTTCTGCTATTTTACTAACTAGTAAATCATATCTGTACACTATAAAAAGATAATAAAACAAGAATCTAAAGACAAGTTCCACAAGATATCAGGGAAGAGTGATTGCTTCTTCATACACTCATCACTGTTTTGTAAATTCTAAGACTTATATTATTTACTAACGACTCCCAATACAAAAGTCATATAATCAAAAAGAAACTTCCTTTATTTATAAAAAAAACATTTTAATTAAACTTAAAATCTCGGCTAGCCCAGAGTATGCAATAAAAAATAGTAATCAAATATTGAATAAAATAATAAAAAGAGAAACTTCCTTTTACTTAATAGTTGCAATTATTATTGAAGTTAGAGTCTAGTGTGCCTGCAACTGCCACTCAAATTGCCTGTGGCTTTTGTTGCCAGTATCTGTTGCATACCAGTTGAAGTTCACAGTAGCACACAGATTGCTGCACATATCATCCATATAGGCTTATATGTACATATGTATGTCTTGTACGTGCCGGGCATGGATAAGCAAACAGCCCGGGCCTGGAACCTTAGATGGGGCACGTTCCTCCCGATGGGACAACAAACAGCATTTATACTTCATTCCATATGCCTACAGGCGGCAATTGAAGTTTAAGAATTTACCTTTATGAACGAACGATCTGTATTATTATTGATTCCATGCGGCGGCTGCCAGGCCAGAAGCTACCTGCTGGCATGTGGCATGTTGGCCAACTAATAGCCAACTTAATACAACAGCCACGTATTTCGCCTCATAGAGTTATTAGTGTCGTCTTAAAAGGTTGGTTTTCTATGTGGGAGCGGGTAAAGGGATCAGTGCCCTTATTGGTAATTGAAATGCTGATACAAACTGCATTATTTCAATATATAATTAATAATCACCAAAAAAAGGCCAAAATTTGTAGAGTTTATATTTAATACTACTCTACTCTCTATTTTGGGTAGTTTATTTTTTAGGTTTATTCGCTGTCTTTCTATGGGTTTATTACATTGTTAATTAGTTTGTTTTTCACCAAAAAGTATGACAGGCATATTTTTGGCATACAAATACTATTTTTAAAAGAGATGTTAAAACCACAAAACAATTTAATTATTAATACACACTTAAAAATTGGAGCTTAAATTTTATTAGGAAATGTGTAACGCAGCGAAAGAATTGCCTCCGAACCTTATTATGTCATATATTTGTTATCGGAACGATCTATCGATGTTTTCGTTAAGTTGGAATACTTTTGCTTAGCAAACCTAAATTTTAAAGAAATAATGGACTCCTGATAAATATTTGTTGAGCATACACATTTACTTTAACTGAAAGAATTTTATTTCCAAACATATAATCAAATCATCTTGTATACGAGCGTGTGTATATATTTTAGGCAAACGCGTAATTCGTGCCTAGAACTGAACACAAAGATGGACCATTGTGCTCTGAGGACGCATGTATGTACATCTTTTGAGATGAACACAGTGTCAGCGCATCTCCTCGCCATGGTAATTGAAATTGTGATGAATAGTCTGTGAGTGTTAATGAGCACTTTTGCTGGAGCGCCCTACGTCTACAGCATTCCGCAGCGGTCAGTTAGTTGGTTGTTATTAATCATGACCAGCAGCCTACATGCAACCACATACAGATAATAGCAGGGTATACACGATGAAGTAAGTGCTTGTGCTATATATTGAAGGCGTTAAATATTTTATGATTAGCTAAAACTTGATTTATTGCATTTAAAAACAAAAATCTACTCTGTGAAAAGCCTTCGTTAAGTTTTTATTTGCATGGAAGCTGGAAAGTAGTGTAGTTTCGTTTAGTTTCTTTCCATTGCCATTTTCCAATATTACAGTGTCGCATATTCTGCGCAGTTTTATTGAATGTTTGCGCGAACGCAAATTGAGTAAAGCGAGCCAAGTAATTTTTTAATGTTTTAAACAAGTAAAGGTCATTTAATAAAAATATGCATTAGAGAAACGCCAAAAACAAACATGTTGAAGTATATTTAGCAATTTAAAGCAGAGTACAATCGACAGCTTCATCGTGTAAACTCAGTTCAAGAATCGAATGACAGCGTGTGGGTTGGCAGCGAGGCCATTGCAAAATTGCAGCAATAAGCAGAGGCAAAAGACAAGCGAACGAAGAATGGGCGATGGGTAACAACAGCAGCAGCAGCCGGCAGCATCCTCATCAACAGGTAGTAAAACGCCAAGACGTGCCCATCAATATCCATACAAAAGCAACGTGCGTGACATGTTCGGCTTGAAGCTGCTCATGCTCGCTTCCAGTGCGCGCTGGGAATAAGAGAACGGCATAACGAGAGAACGCAACTCTGCGACAGATAGAGGGAGACGGCGTGCGCGCAATGGAAAAGCGCGGTATAAAAGAATTGGTAAAGAAGCAGAAGGCAAAGGCAAAAACAAGTTGACAGCTGGCGAATGAGCGTGTATGGGGCAAACAAAAATGAATACGAGTGCAAAAGCGAATGCACTCAAAACTTCGTGTCGAACTTCACTCAAGAACACAAAAGACACAAAGATATGGCGAGGCATTCAACAGATACACACACACCTCAGTTCAAAATACTGGTTTTCTGCAGGCGGCCAAGTTCGTTACAAAGATTTGCTTTCATTTTTCCGTTAACGGCCACAGTGGCTATGTGTGTGTATCTGAGAGATACATTTGCTCAAACTGCAGCAGCTGCTAGCTTGTCTCTCGACTCTCGACTGTCCAGGTATCTGAGCCGAGCTCTCAACTTTTTGCTTTTGCTTCTGCTGTTATGTTAATCCAACGGCTAAACAACCCAGACTCAATCCGAATCGCAGTCCCGTGCCGGGCTCACACACCTGAGCGGCAGCTGCAGCTGCGCACAGCCACTGGACAGGTAGACAGCAGGAAGGTTATTTGATTACTCAACAGCCATTTTTTCTTTTTTGTAGCTTCCTCTACAACGAGAGCCCTTCTTTTACCTACCTACCTGGGCTATGTTCAATGGAAGCCAAACCTCGTCATCTTCGCCAGAATTTTTGCAGTTTTATTTTATTTTTTTTTTTTCTTCTGTTTTGTTATCGGCATTTGGGTTTGAGATAGAAACGCATCTGTCCCTTAGTTGGGTCTTTCCGCAATCCAGCAAAACCTGAGCAATGACATCAGAAATAAACTGAATTTTTACATGCTAAAATATTCGTTTTTTAATCTCGTTTTTATTATCTTGGTGAATATAGTATCAACATATATTTAAATAAAAATATGCTCTACCTACTCTTCCATATAATTTAAATACTTTTCAAGCTAAATTATTGATTTATGTACTTTGTATAAATATATATATTTTTTTGAACTGAGTAATTCTAAGAAACTTCAGCTTCAATCATGATTGAAATTAGTTTTGGGCTTCACTTGTGCTATAAAAAACTGTTCTTTTTTATTTTTTATTTTTTGACGGCTTCTTATATTACAGACATTGTTTTTTTGTGCCCAACAAAATTTATTGATACGCTTGAGAGTCAATTGAAAATCAATTTCCGGAAAATTTATGACCATCTGGACGCTATAAACCAGTATGAAAGGGGGTACACAAGTGATGCTATAATAAACAAAAAATTTATAAAAGACTTTTATGACTAAATTGAATAAAAAATAAATATATACATTATATAAAATCCATCGAACATTTAAAGTTTATATGCACATTCTAAATTTCCTTTATTAAGCAGAAACTGTTTAATTTCTCATTCAAAACTAAATATATTTAAAGGCTTTAATAAATATTAAATAAATTAAATTAAAGCATTTGTGATGATTTTTTGTGGATATCTTTTTATTATATAGGACTAACAGATTTTAATAATTGCTTTAAATTGATACAAATTTTTTCGAAGAAATATATAAATATATTAAAAAAAATGGTCTCAATTAGAGAAATCGAACTTATTTTAAGACTTTAGAAAAGTTGTTTTAGGGCAATGGCAAATCTGCATTAACTATTTTTTTATAGCCTGTAATTCAAAGTGAATTTATTATAATAAAGAGTGGAAATTTGGTCTCGAAGCTTTTCCTCAAAATAGTTCATGCCAAAGAGGACTTATTATAATAAAATTAAAGAGAATTTATTACAATATAATAATAATATAAATGCGCTTTGCCTGTATTTATAATTTGTGCTCAAACTTAAAAAAAATATTCGGCTAGTAAATGAATTTCTTTAATTGTTTTGAGGGCAGCAACAAGTTCTAACTTTAATACGTTGTTAAATCAAACAAAATAAGCCTTTAATTTATATTTATTTAAGCCTATTAATTTTTAAACGAAACTCCTGTAGTTTATGTATCCTAAAGATACAAATCTTGTAAGAAGTTTTAGTTTAAGGGAGGAAAATTGACGATCAGATGAGAGGCAGATCCGCAGTGGCTATGCGAATTAAGATCTATTGATGACCCTGGCTCTTAATTATGCTGGCAGATAACAGATGCCTTAATGATAATTGATAAATATGTATATATCTAAGTATACATGTATCTTTACCTATGTATCTATCTACGACTAGCATGCACCTGCATTAGGCTTTGCACTTGTTTGCTTTGGCTGCTTATTGAACTGTTCCAGTTTTATTTCATTTGCCGTAATCCATTTGCCTCATGCCGGAATCGATTTGTTCACAATTCACGCACAATTCGAAAAGCCGGCGACTTGATGGTCGGCCTACTTTCCACACGACCCGCTGATAAGATAATGGGGCTTTTCCTCCTCCAAACGGCAATACTGCTGACAACGCTGCAGTACGGTAGCCGTAGCCCGGAGCCCAGTCAATGACTTCCACTGTGTGAGCAGCTCGTCGCACCCATCACACCGAACAAACTCAATCCAAAGAACTTAAATAAGTGTAAACATTGCCTTTTCGAAATCGTTTGCTTCGTATTGTATTTGTATTTTTGTGTATACCCTGTATTTGTTTTAGATAGCTGGAGAGGGTATATTTTAGAGGCAACTTTCATACTTTAAAGAAAATCACAAAATAATTTAAATAAATTTTGTCAAAGAGATGCATTTTTAATTAAATAAACATTCTTTTCAACTTTTACTTTTGTATTTTTTTAGAGGCACTAAATTGAGTATAGTATAAGCTAAAATTTGAAATTTGTGCCCAAAAAAGTTTAAAATTATTAAAAGACTTATATACAATCACAACTATTGGGATACAGCTTTGATTTTTGACAGATATTCCAATCTATAATGCCGTTTAACTCAACTAATCTTTTCAATATATCTTTTAATAAAAAAAGAGCGATAACTAATTTTCTTTGCTTTTTTAACTTTTTAAGATTTAAAAGCCAAACACAGGGCATCTTCACTTCGAGTACTTTTAACTTTGGTATTTCAACTTGTTTAGAATTATGTGTCTGTGTTTATTTTCGAACTTTAATAATTGAAAGTCTACATAGTGTACACACAGATGTACAAACATTTTATATAATAGTACACAGACATAAGAATATTTCTGGCAAACGCATCGATAGTTGCAAGTATTCTAAAGATAGTATATATATACATATATATATTATTACTTACCAGGTTACAAACTGATTAAAAAAAAACTCAAACATAAACATACTTACTTTAATAGGCTTATCTATCACGGAACCGATCATGAAATAAAAAATCATGAAATAAAAATATATATATTTTTTAAAATGTTTTTCATCTTGTTGTTGTTTATTTGTACACAATTGTTGTGTGTGTGTGTGTGTGTAAATTTATTCATATAAATAAATTGTTGAAAGTTATATTCATTCAGCGTTGGCATGTAAAAAATTCGCTTAGTTTTTAGGACTCTACGGAAAAAACGACTTATAAAAATACATATCGCATTTATTGATTTATTTTAATGAACATTATAAAACTTAGTTTTCTTTTTAATTTATTTCGATTTCTATATGGAACATAGAAAATATATAGAATACATATGTAAATATGTATTTATCGAGTTTGCTTGTTTATATAATTACAGCGCCTAACTAAATCTTTCGCTTCGATTCGATTGATTTGATTTATATAGTACACACAAAACTTAAGCACTTGCATTGAAAGTGTTTATTGTTGTTTAATTTTTTTTTCGTTTTTTTTCTTTTATTTATTTTTATATAAATTAAATGTATTTAGTAAATATATCGACTTGTCTTAATGTTGAGTTGTGTCTAATATTAAATTTATTCGGAAGCTTTAACGAGCTCCAAACCCGGCACATTTGGATGTTGGGAGTCTTGCTAAACATAAAATATTGTATAATGCCTTTTGTAGTAATTTTATATATTTAAATTAACATATTAACTATATATATGTATATATTGTTGGAAATATGCAATTGAAATGCAATGTGTTCTTTTTTTAAATTTATTTATTTTGTTTTTTTTTTTTAGGAATATTTGTTGAAATTTTGATTTTTTTTTACTTTATAAATGTTAAGTTATAGTTTATCTCTATAATATAAGCTACATATGTTTTTATGTATATATGCATTTATGTACTATATGATATTGTTTTTTTTTTGTGTTCTATTCTATATTTTCTCGAAAAATACAGACAACAATGCTGCAGATACTTTTTTTTTTGTTCGCAGTTGCTTCGCTAAATTAATGTTAAGATTTTATGTTTTTACGTAAGATCAAGATCACTTTTTGCGAAAATAAACCAAAAACAAATGTTCCTATATATAGATATATTGGAGCAGTAAAATGGTTTTTGCTTTTGGTTTATTTTCAAGAGCGCACGGCACTTTTGAGATGCCCAAAATTGGGGTTGCATCCGGCTATGCCGGCTATCCCAGCGCCCTACACAACTTAACGTAAAAGTCTTTTCAATATATCGTACTCGCTATTTTCGTACTGGTTTTATATATATATATTAATTTTGTTTTTTTTTTTGCAAATTATTTAACTGCTTCAGATGCGCCAACCCTGCTCGTCCGCATTTGAATCGACATCGGAGGGCTCTTCGCCGTACATATCGGCCAATTTGCGGAAACGTGGCCCAAAGTTGGACAAATAATCGAAATTGAGATCACCATCATCGGTGCAGGACGCCAGACTGGAGAGGCTGCCGTCTGAATTGCCATCGCCCTCATAGGCATAATGCCGTACATCATCCACGGTAAAGGCGCCCGTATCCCGATCACAATTCTCCTTCTTGCCGCCCAGGAAGTCACCAATATCGGGTATATCATTGGGATCCCGCATGCCCGATTGCAATGCATGTGGCTCCTTGTACAACTTCTCCTCGTAGAAGGGCTGAGTGCGCAGCACATTCAAATCATAGTCCGTATCACGTTCGCCGCCGCCCTCATCCTCGTAATTGATGATTGTCTCGCGTATATCATCGATATCCTTCTCGTGCCAGCCATTCTTCTGCTTCTTCTGCACCACAACGGCCAGCAGGATGATCAGGAGCAGTGCAATGCAGGTGATTATGGCAATAATAAAGTTCCGATCAATGCCCAGACTTACGGCCACGGCAATCGCCCGTTGGCAGCCGCTGTCAATGTTGCGGGAGAGTGCGGGCATGCCCAGATTGTAGGTGCGCTCATTGATGGTCAGATTCTTGACGCAGCCAAAGAAACCCTGCTGATTGGGTATATGCGTCCAGTTGAGCTGACGGCCCAGCTGCAAGAGATCAACAGGCGTGCCGCCCAACTGCAGTGGAGAATTGACATTGAGGAACTCATTGGGACCCTGTGGAGCGCCCAGGCTCATGCAGGTGGACAGACGACAATTGTCCACGGTCATCTCAATGCTGCTCCTTTGCAGTATTATATCCAGCTGATAGGAACGTCCAGCCTGCAGCTGTATATGCTGATGCTTAATGCGCACCATGCCCGAGCCATAATCAACGCTCAGCACCGGATAACCCTTGTCCAGTTCCAGGGACAAAAAGTCTGTCAATGGCAGCAATGGATTGTAGCTAAGCGGGCCCAGATACATGATCAGACCCTGCTCATGTTGTGGTGCAATCTCCAGGCTAATGCGCGTATTGTCGCAGGCAGAGATGGGCTCATAAAAGGCATAACCATTGCCATAGAAGCCCACCGACACCAGTTCGCAGTGTGGACCAGTAAAACCCTCCACACAATCGCAAGCATCATTCTCCCCATATCGTCGAGTTCCCCCATTCAGGCAGGGCGCAAAGGTGGCCGGACTCTCGCAGACGCACTGCGCCTGAACGAAGGCATTGACGCCCACAAAGGAGCTCGTATTCGAATAGATCATGTAGGGCACCGAGCTCTTGTGCAGCTCATTGGTGCAGGAGCTCTCACACTTGAGCTTCTCGATCAGGCACTCGTCAATGTTCACCATTAGCATCTGCAGATCAAGTTCATTCTCCAGACGCTGCTGATTCTGGGCAACCATGCCGTTGAGTTTCTCGGGCGAATAATAGGGCGAACCATGGGCAGAGTACCGCACATCCAGCGTACGATTCTCATTCTGCAGCACGGTAAAGACATCCACATTGGACACGGAGGTATTAAATAGTCTAGCGAGCGATTGCTGTAGTCGATCCTTTAGGGAGAATGCATCATCTGCCTTGGCATCACGGGCAATGCTAACGAACTCCTCCTTGGTTACATTATAGAAGCGTATGCTGCCACTTTTATCCACCGCCTCCTCGGGCAGCTCACGCACTATTACCGTAACATCCGCATCCACCGAGTGGCGGGCTATCAACGGGGCATCCTCGGTAACGGTGAAGAGCAGCTGATAGACACCTTCGCCAGTTTGTTCCAACATGGTGATCATGCCAGTGCTGGGATTCAAACGGAACTGTTCATGCGGTATTCCACTCTTCCATTGGAAATGCTTGTCATCCAAGTCCCAATCATCGTCATCGTCAACAAAGACGCGTCCAATATCCGTCTCAGGCGCTTCACCCTTGTAATTGTACATAAAGATGCGGGAGGAACCCTCAGTCATGGCATTATCATTCACATCCCCAATAATCAGATGCAATATGCTAACGGAGCTCTGCTTGGGCATGCCGGAATCACTGATCCGTATGGGTATAAAGTATTCCTTTTGCACCTCCCGATCGAATTGAACGTTGGCAAAGAGATAATCATTGTCAATGCTAAACTTGGACTTGATGTCCGGCGAGGCATCGCTGTCAATGCCAAAGGTAAATGGCGGTCCATTCTGCTGCTCGTCGTAATCATTGGCCAGCAGTTGAACCACCTGACCGGGATTGCGATTCTCCTGCCAGATGACGGGCATTTGGTTGATCAAAAATGGAGCATTATCATTGATATCATTTAGAGTTATGATCACCGGTTTCACCGATTTCAAGCAGGCACCAATGCCATCCTGATCGCTAGCAGAGATTAGGACCTGCCAGCTCTTGTGGCCATTGGGCGGATCACGATCGAGCGGATGAATAAGACGCAGGCAGCCAGAATTGTCAATGGTTAGCAGCTTCTTGTGATCCTCCTTGACAATGGAATAGGCAATATGCTGATCGGCATTACGATCTTTAATATCTGGATCATAGGCCTCAATGATCAGAATGCAGTCTGTGGATAATACGGGTCCCTCATCAATTGTTATGCTATATTCCTTCTTAAACACCGGCGGATTATCATTGACATCCTCGATCTTAACAATCACCGTCGTGTAATCATCATAGATGCCATCAAAGGCTCGCACCTTGAGCTCATATTCCGTAATTGTTTCATAGTCCAAACGTTGATTAACCGTAATCTTGCCCGTCTTTAGGCCAATCTTAAAGGCATCGCCCACATTGCCGCTCTCAATGCTATACAGAATTTGTGACGCATTATCCTCATCCTCGGCCTTAACCTCGATCACCTCATAGTTGGTATTGGCATCCTCCAGCAGTTTATCGGCCAGATATGTTGTCTTCTGAAAGTGCGGCTTGTGATCGTTCTTATCGCCAATGGAGATGCGGAACACCTGATAGCCATGATTGTGATCTCCATTATCAAACAGACTGGACGGTGAATTGTCTGTGGCAATCACTTTTACATTATAAAAGTCACGCTCCTCCCGATCGAAGGTGGTCAGAGCTGTTATATTGCCCGTATTCGGATCTATGGTAAAATACTCCTGATTGTCGGCCAACTCAAAGGTGATGATATTATTAGCTGGCGTTCCATCCATATCAAAGGCGCGCACCTGCATTACCGGCGTGCCCGGCGGTTCATTCTCCAATATTGTGCCCGATTTGACTTCCGTAAAGAATGGTATATTATCGTTAACATCCTCAACCTTAATCTTGATCTGATGCTCCGCAGCCAGCTCGAAAGTGTTGCGTACTCGCATTGTTAGCGTATAATCCGTAATAGCCTCATAGTCCAGACTCTTGCCCAGCTTGATTTTCACCTCATTGCCAATTTGATCAAATACAAAAGTATTTTTGCCATTCGTTTGCTCAGTGCGACCCGTAATTAGTTCGAATATAACTTCCGGTTTATCGGGCATATTCGATACTGCACGCAGCGTGGCCAAAGGTTGCGAGAAGTTCATTAGATTCTCCTTCACATAGATGGGCTCATCAATGGGATCGACAAAGGAGGGCGGCTTTATCGAGGACTCCACCACTCGAATGCGCACCTCAATATGCGCCTCCTGCAACGGATCTGGCACTATATTATAGGCACGCACATTTATTGTATATGTCTGGCCGGGTCGCTTATCAATCGGACGATTCAAATATATAATTCCCGACTCTTTGTCAATCTTAAAGTATTGATAATCACGCTCCCGAAGTATCTCGTATTCAACAATGCTGTTATTACGATCATCAAAGTCGCTGGCACTGATCGACATGACCACAGCGTCGAGCTGTAAATAAAAGATAAATAATTTATGATGGGAAAAGATATATTTATCAGCATATATATATCCTAAATAAACCTAAACACTTGCCTCCCTTCTCAAATGTATGTAGTATGTTAATAAACACATATTTCTTTTTTAGCTAAAGAGCTACTAAACTAATTCATTCGAAGCTTAAACTTGTACTAAATAAAACTTGGCAAAAGAAACCTTTTCACAAAAACTAACGCAAGGCAAATGGAAATATTCTTGTCTTAGTCTTTTTTCTTGTATCGATTCTTTTTTGTCTACAATCAATATACAAAAGTACAAACAACTAATCCAGGGTTCTTAATCTTTTACCTATACTGTGTTTATGCCATGAAATTCATGATATATTTCTTTCAATTATTAAATTCCACTTAAAAATTCCGATTTAATTCACCAAAAATACTAATAAAATCGCTTACAAGACTATAAATATTTATATCAACATCTCTGTCATATCTATAATATATTGTGAACCAATTTTGATCAAATTAGATAATTTTTTATTTTAATAAATATATTCTTACATTTTTTTATTTTATTTATCTATGTATGTATCATACACATTTGATTCAGTTTAGCCACACTTGTAAAAAATAAAAATAAAAATAAAAAAAAATAAAAATTTGAAGTTTTTTGAACTTGTTATGGTTCATATTTTATAAATATATTTTTGTTTAATAAATTTTCTAACGTTTTTGCTAGCTACACATTGCCAGCTTATAGTAAGCAAATGTATTTATTTAGTTATTTATTTATTTATTTATTTCATGATTTCTTATCCCTTTGCAGCAGAGAAAACTAATAAATTATGACGATAGACATCCTAAAACTTGGTTGTGATTTTATTTCTCCTATAAATATATTTTTAACGTACTCTAGACTTATCTGATTAATGTACTTATTATATATAGCTTCTCTGTAAATAAACTATTTAAAAAATAACCTTTTCTAGAGAATTGATATATAGTTTGAATATATACATTAAAAAAAAACACCAATTGAATTAAAATTTATTATTTCAAAAACAAATTTAAGGGAAATTTTCAGTTCGAATTTCAATTTAGACCATGTCAACTAATTTTAAAACAAACTTGGATTGAGTGTACAAATTTTGCAAATTTTAAATATTATTCAAATATACATATCTGTCAGTTTTTTATTGTTTTTTATTGTAAATCCGAATATGTTTGTTAAATCCTAATTTGTTTATTAGAAAACCTCTATAATGGGCAGTGGTAAAATTTCTATATATATAATATGATATAGGGTTTAACAATATAGCTTCAAAACCGAGAGACTAAATTGCATTGAAATATATTCTGCAGAAACCCGTATTTTAATGTTTTTAAAAATGCAATTAAAAGACTTTCAAAATACAAAGTTAAATCATCAAAAAGTATTACATTTATATATTCATTTTATGCCAAAAATTCAATTTATATTTCTTTTATAATTTACGTTATACAAAAACATATTAAAAGTGCAAAATTAAATTAAAGTCAATTTAGAATTTAGAATTCACAGAATTTTTAATTTTTATAATATTTTTCTACATTTCATTTCAATCAAATCGTTAGCATTTGAAATTCCGAAAAACGATTAAAAAACCAAATGGAAAAACCACTAAATATTTTTAGTTAGAAAACGCAAAAATAAAATCAAAATTTGTTAAATAAAGCCAGAACTTTTTATTATTTTTTATTAATTTATTGTTGTTTGGAAAAACCCTATACTACTTAGAACTTTCAAACAAGTCTTTAATAAGTACATATAATTATGATTAAATATTTATGCTTTATATATTTTAACTAAACTATCAGTATCTTAAGTTATCCTACAAAAAACCAAGTCTATTCTTGGTATGGTTGGGCCCAGGCATTTAAAAAGACTTGTTTGGCAACTTTCGTGAACTGTTTGCCATGGGTTTCAAGGTTTTGCAATTGACTCATCGCCCAGATCGAGCAATGAACTCAACCTGTGCCCAAACAGCCAACAACTAACTGGCTAACAGAGCGACTAACCAGCTTTTCCAGTTGGCTTTTTGTCCACTCCCACGCATTGAATTCAATTCAATTCTGCGAGGGCAAAAACTAGGCGAATGTTAAGGACTTTTTTAACTAGTTAAACTCACATATATTAATTTTACTTATATGTATATTGGTAATATATTCTAAAATTAGTAAAAACTATTAATCTATCGGGAAACTGGCTGTGTTTAAAGTATGTTTTTCCAAAAAATGTTGTTCAAATATCACAAATATTCTAATTTTAATTTCACAAATTCTATTGAGTTTTTGTAAAGTATTCTCTTGAATCTAAAGTCTAGATCATACACCACAAAATATATATATTTTAAATTAATATTATTTTTCTTCTGATATTTAAAAATAGTACTGTATACCTTATTACCAAAAAATGATCGTTATATACAGAAAGGTTCGTAAATATACTAAGAATGTAAATAAATCATTTCAAAACTCTACTTAGTTCTAAAAGTACTCTATTAACTATATATGTTATATATATTTTCATAAATTTGCTAATTTAAATATTCTCATTTTGGATTCAATATCTTCTTTCTTTTATTATAATTTTATTTATTAATAAATTCTTATTCTTGTGTAAAAGGAAAAGAGTTTTTTTTATTGAACATAATTTTGTTATTTTATATTGATATATACTAATTCATTTTTTATTTATTATCATTTTTAATTTGTTAATTTATTATAATATTTATTTTTTATTATATTTTTATTTATTATATTTATATTATATTTAATATCATTTTTGATTATTTATTTATTTTTTCATTTATCATTTTTAATTTTTTTTTTATTTATTATCATTTTTATTCTTTTATTTATTATCATTTTTAATTTTGTATTATAATTTGTATTTTTTTTTATTATCATTTTTGTTCGCTTATTTATTATAATTTTTTTTACTTTTTTTATATTTTTTAATTATTGATTATTTTTTTTATTTTTTTTTATATATTTTACTATTATTTTATTTGTTTATTTATTTCTCTTAATTTGATATATGTATGTATATATATATATATTTTTTTTTGTTTTATTCATTATTTTTTTTACTTAATTCTTTTTTTATAAGTTAAAAATTTTACACATTATTCTCTCCCAAATAAATAAAGCAGCTAAAAACTTTTTCGACATTTGCTTATATATTTTAAATAATATTTTAAATCAATTCTTTCTTCTACTATATTTTTGTTAATATGTGCACCTGAGATAGGAAAAATAAAATTCAAAAATATTAAATTAATCTTCTAAAATTAATAAGCTTCTAATTTTTTTTTTTTGATTTTGTGAATAAAAAAGGGGAATTCATAGAATCTACTCTAAATAATTCTTTTTAATTTTTAGTAAACCTTATCCGTTATTTTGTTGAGTTCGTAATACCCTTAAAAAATTGCTCATTCTTAAAAACTTTTGTCTGTTTATTTATAGATCATAAAGAATAAATTTGTTGTAAATTGCAGTTGATAAGGTGTGAATGAATAATATTCTTTCCAAGTATATTCTTATCTTTGCAATTAACTTCCGTAGTACTTAGTTACGAACTGTCTAAATCTCTCTTCTTTCTCTCTATCAAGAATCAAATGGCAGTAATCCAAGGTCCACACATTTGATCCATAGAGAGAGCAAAGAGATTTCTCCAAATAATTCCAAATACTTACCATTGTATTCTCAGACATGGATTCGTCATATTTGGCCTTGTTGAAGACGGGCGGATTATCGTTAATATCCTCGATGGTCACATTGAAGGTGCAGATGTCCTCGAGGGGCGGCAAACCGTTATCCGTTGCCTGAACCGTAACAAAGACAAACTTCTCGTGTATGGGCTCATCCCGATCGAAAGTATGCGCAGTTGCAATAACGCCCGAGTTGGGATGTATAAAGAATTTGGGACGATCAAAGGCCGACTGTACCAGGCTGTAGCGTATCTCCTGATTGGGATCCGGATCAACTGCCTCCACCGTAAATACATACGTATTTTCCGGCTGCTCCTCCTTCACCGATGGCGCATATCCGGCACAGTTCTTGAAGGCGGGTTTACGATTATCGCCCGTATAGCTATTATCGTAGTTTGGCGCATGAAATGATGAGCTGGAACTGGAGCTGGTTGAGGAGCCAGCTTGTACGGTGAGGGCGCAGGGCGTGACGACAATTAGCGCTAACGCTATTGTCATAAGCCAGGTGAGAGGGGGGCGGCAGGTGTAGCTGTAGCTGCAAATTTTTGTCGCTGTTGTTGTTGTTGTTGTTGCTTTGCGGCATTTTCGCTTGTGTTGCTGATGTGGCTGTTGTTGTGCTGGATTGTTGTTGTTGTTGTTGTTGTGTGTTTGTAACGACATTTTATTGCATTATTTTCTGTGCAGTGGGAGGGTATGGGAAATTCGTATTCACGTTGTTAAACACATTACGGCAAACAAAAAAAATAAATAACTTTTTTATGAATCACCCAGTATTTGAATTTAGTATATTTTCTACGTTGATCGCACTTTTGGTATTTTATATTTTAGTATTTCTTCTATTGTGTATTGTGTGTGTGTGTGTGTGCGTATGTGTGTGTGTTTACAGGTTCCACGCTCTCTACCTGTTTCTCCTCTACCCCCGCACACCGTTTCAATTGACGTTTTTCTATTGAACTCGTGTATTCTCGTCGTCTTCTCTTTCAACTCACAATTGTTGTTTGTTCGTATTTGTATTTATATTCGTATTCGTGTGTTTCGCAGTTTGTTTATACTGCATTTTCATGGCAACCAGCGCACAAAATCGAATTGAATCAATTGAAAAAACTCACAGACACTGTATATTTAATTATTTATGTATATTTCACTTAAATATATTTACTGTATAACTTTTTATAACTTTAGAATAATATTATTCACTCAATTGACTCTTGCTTTGGTATTCATATTTGATTGCCAACTTTGCTTTGTTTCGCTTGTTCGCCTCTTTGCCTCTTCGGCTTATTTCACTCGCACAAACAGGTAAATCCAGGTAAAAAGTGGTTTCACACACACGCACGCGCGCGCACACACAGAAGCCGCCTCCGTAGCATGCATGTATATATGTGTGTGTTGGTGTTTTGAGAGCGTCGTTCGGCCTTTGCACTGGTATTTGTTACCAACCCGTTGTAAGAAGAGAAAAGGCCACTTTTGTTGCTTTTACCAACGATTCGTTGAATTTTTAAGCGCACTTAAATTAATATATTAATTAAATTGAACTTTGTGTATTTGTTTTGGACGCAAATTTGAATTTGTTAACTGGAAACTTGGCGATCGTTGTTTGCAAACAATGGTAAAACAAACTAAGGCGGCAACGAGTACGCGACCAACGCAGAACGTGCGTCCGTACAGTTCAACAGCGGCAGACCGAATGAGCGACAAACCGACAAATGAGCGAGTCCCACAATGGCGGCAACAGCGCGACAAAGCGACAAACATATCGATAGTTGATAGAAACTCGACAATATCGTGCACGTGAATAACAATCAGCCTTTGTCTGTGTGTCGAAGAGTTGGGCAATATGTTGCTTGATACGAAAAGAGAAGCAACATGTTGCTTGAAGCGAAAATAGCTATTAAAAATTAAATTCGATTTTAACTTTATTTGCTTTCAAGTATGCAAAATTTGCACTTTATTCAATAACATCAGTTTACCTGTCCAAAATATTCCCTGAAAAATTTTAATATTATTACAATTAAATACAATTAAATCATTTTATGCAATATTTAATTTGTTGCATTTCTCATTAAAATTGTTATAAATATTAGTGATCTGAAGCGAATATTATTATTAGTTTTCTGTCACTTCATTTTTAACTTTATAAGACTTTACTACCATTGCAAAGGGGAAACTGGCACTCGAAATAAAATTCGCGCCCGAGCACCCTGAACGCCGTTGAAGTTTCAAACCTGGCTGCACGCCGTTCTAAAATATCGCAGCCTGGTACTATGAACAGCTGTTTATTGTTGTTTTGCACGCCGTTTTTGTAGTTTTTAAAAATAATGGAGTGCGTGAGCTGTACTAATATTACAAATAAATACAAATGCAGCAAATGCTCATCTCCTTAGTAAGTAACAATGTTTTCACAAAACGTTTGACGACCGTCATAACCAATTCTTTTACAGTTGCTCTGTTATTTGCTATAGAAAGCACAAAGATTCGCCTCAATGTGCAGAGCTTGTCGCAAGGCATGAGACAATTCACAAGACACAGCCTGACAAGGACGTGATATTGGAGGAGCCAACGGTTTATGCACCCTTTTCTACTGAAGATACTGTGCCACTTGAAAAGCTACAGCAATTGTGTAAGTTTGTATTATGTTCTTTTCAAAATTACAAATTGTAAATAACGTGCTTCCAGCGAGCTGTGAGCCACTGCGTCAGCTGCTCTACAATCCCCACCTGCGTTCGTTGCTGCAGCAGATAGATGTAGCGCATAATGCCAATCTGGCCATGACAGCCGCCATGCAGGAACCGCTGTTCATTGAATTTGCCAATGCCTGTTTGCAAGTTGTGGAGCCAATGACTGATGTGGAACGCGCCGAGTTGAAATTGTATAGTTAAAGTTGGTAAATGATGTGAACTTTAACGTAAAGTAATGCTTCCTCTATTTTTGACATTTATGTACCTAAAATTATATGTAAGATATAGTAAATATGCACTACAAAAGTATTAACTATGTTTTGCTTCGGGGTCTGGGTTTTATTACCAAATATCGGACAACTCACTTCACACTTAAATTATGTGTTGAATTTATTCATTATATAGCTAAGAGTTCTTAATGGAATATTAATGTTTCAATTTTCACCGGTGCGTCTGACTTTGGCCCAGCTATCATCATCATCATCGAATAGATCGTCGAAATCGTTATAGAAATCAGCATGTACATGCTTATCATTTGTAGGTGTGGGCAAGTGGTCCATCATCATGCCCGTGGCGCTGCCCGACTAATTGCGAATGAAATATAATTATGAAAAATTTATTGGGACTACATTGTATATACATATGCACATTTAATCTGTTATTGGGTTGTGCCTGCTTACCTCTTCCATGTCCATGTAGCCAGCACCTTCCGAAAACATTTCATCGACAGCTAAAGATGGTTTCATGTTTAAATCCATAGCGTATGTTGCTAAATTAATTAGATTTATAAATTTTGTTTACGCTTTTCTGTGACAATTGAAAAGCGTTGCCACTTTACATAAATTTCTGTGAACGTCGCACTGTTAAAACATCTGGCAGCACCATACAACAGCTGTTCGGCTTTTTGATTGCATTGTAAAATGGTTCGGGTTGGTTTACAAATCTCAGCTACTCTTGAGAATATAGAAACACTCGAAACGCATACCGATTATGCGTTTTTCTTTAAACTCACCTGTAGCAACTGTGGCGAACAATCGGAAAAATGGCACGACATCACGGAATCTGAGCGTGTGCAACAGGACACGCGCAATGCAGTCGGCTCCAACTTTTACATGAAATGCAAGATGTGCGGACGCGAAAACAGCATTGATGTTGTGGAAAAGTCCACAGGTAAGCTGGATGCATAGTTCATGAAAGACCGGTTTTTCGATATTTCTTTGCCGATCCCCATTTTATTATCCACTAAATGTTTTCTTATTGTTGTAGTCGCGTACACCGCAGACGATGCTGGCAAGTTCAAAACCATCGTCGTTTTTGATTGCCGTGGCGTGGAGCCGGTGGAGTTTTCGCCACGCAGTGGCTGGAAAGTAAAATCTTCGGAGAATGGTCAGGCATTTGAGGATGTGGATTTATCCGAGGACGATTGGGTTGAGTACGATCAGAAGAATAATAACTCGGTGGGCGTATATGAATTTGCTTCGAAATTTATCAAGCTAAAGAAGTGAAATCCAAATTGCATTTAAACTCGAAACTGTTAACTGGACTGGTCAATAAAGAATTTGTTAAAAATTAAACAATTGTATTAGAAGCATTTTTTTTTTGCAGATTTACTTTTCACATAGAAAATTAAGCGTACGTGAGTCTAATAAATATATAAAATATATGTATATAATTTAATCTTTAGTCATTTAATGTTATGCTGAGGCGCTTTAAGACACTATGTATGTGTGTGTATGTATTATGCAAAAATATATATGTAAGTTCCATAAAGTATAGCAATTTTATATATTAGTAGGTTGTCAGCTTTCAACGCTGCAACATTCAGACATTGTACATATTTTATATGTACATTATGTTAAACTAAAATTAGTTAGAAATAAAGGGAATAAAAACAACGCCACTGGTTAAAAGTGAATTAACACTAAAAGTAAAAGTAAAGTAATTATAAATTAATGAATGCGTCAGTTAGATTAAAAGATTAATATTAACACACAATAACAATTTTGTGTTTCGAGCTTAACGTTAACTTAAAGGATAGCTCTAAACAATAAATTCATATATGCTTTTAGCATTTAGTGACATTTATCCGCCACAATGGGAAACCGTACGACGCGTATCTCGTTGCCATAGTCGCAAACCACAGAGTCGCCGGCGAGCATCATGATTTTTGGACACAACTGGCGATTGGCAAAGTCCAGCTTGACCTCGCGGGCTGGTTGACCCGTACGCACATCCCAAACAATGAGCGAACCTAAAAGGAAATTAAAAAGTATTAGTATATCTGAAGATATAAATTGTGTTATAAAATATTTCTTACCCATTTTGCTGGTGACAAGCAGGGACGGCGTTAGCATTAACAAGCTTGAATAAGCATTCGATATGTTAATGGTGGTGAGTAAATTGCCCTGAAAGCGTTCCCACACGCATATCCGCTCATCAGTGCCCAGCGAGATAACATAGCTGGGCGCACAGGCCAGACAACTGACGGCGCCGTCATGCGCCTGTATATTGTACATGCAGGCGCCCGTAAAGAGATCCCAGACACAGAGTAGACCATCTTGTGATCCAGATCCACCTGTGCCAGGCTGCCAGCGATCAACAAACAAACACGTTACAGGACCGCAATGTCCATGTAGCGTATACTCCACATCTGATTTGTTTAGGCAATAAACCTGCAGGCAATAATCAATTTTAAGAATTTGCAACTTAAATATACATATATTCCAAAACGATATGCACCTTTAGCGTGTGATCTTGACTGCCGGTGAAGACCATATCGTTGACCACCTGCATACAGGTAATGGGCTGCTGATGTGCCAAGCGCACGCCCTCCAGTGTAATCTTCATCTCCTCCTTGGTGGTCTTCTGTGCAGCATCCTGTTGACAACGCTGCTGTTGCTGCAACATCAGTCCCAGGCTGCCCGTGGAACCGGTTCGAACATGTGCTGTAAGTACGTCAAAAATAAACAATTTAATAAAGCTTTAAATTATGTAAAAATGTATAAACTTACTGCGTCTGTAGGCGGAGGTGAAGCCCCAATCGATCTGTTTACCCTTGTAGTACGTTTCCAGTCGATAAAAGTCCAGACGACCATTAAGTCGAGCCACAATCACACGATCCCCGTTTAGATGTATGTGTGTAATGCCCTGATTACGCTTGGCATCCTCCTGATAGACACACTTGAGCACACCGGCTGGCGACTCCCACAGCTCGACACGGCCATTGGCACAACCAACGGCAATAAGATTATCAAAGTAGTCCAGACACCACACCGGCGAACTGGTCAGCTTACGCAGCAACATGAGTCCATCTTGACGCGGCTGCGCAATCTGCATATCGCCGCGTCCAATGTTGGTCAACTGTTCGCCACTGCGTCCATCCCAGACGCTGATTTGACCCTTCAAACAGCAGCTAATGATGTAATTGCCATCGGAGACTAAACATTCAATGCGATGCTTGTGTCCTGCTATTTGTGTGGGCACACCTTCCAATATATGCTCGGTTTGCTTATGGGGCGCCTCCGATTCGTGCCAGCTGGAACGCCACTCGGCATAGTTGCGTGTACAGATGCAACGATAGAACACAACCATTGTATAGCAGAGCACAAAAATGCTGATGCAGCACAGCAAAATGGCCAAAAATATTTCCATGGGACTTTTGGGTACCAACGGCATGCCACCGGGCATTACCATGGGCGACTCCCTGTGCACATCATCGTCATTGAAGTCCAACGGATCCAGTGCTGCGGCTAAAGCCTTCCATTGAAAGTTCTGCTGCAGCTGCTCCTGCGGATTACGCAACAGTGTCGCCTGTTCCGGCGTTATGGCATGCGTTAGCCGAATGGTCGGCAACAGCGTTACATATTGTCCACTCAGCGATACATTGTACTGCTTCATAATGGTTGACCAGTGAAAGTTGGACAGAAAGTAGTTCAAATCGTAGTTGGGATACTGCAGGCGCAACAGCTCTGCTGCCGTTTCATTAATATCGTGCAAAGATTCCTCCGTCGTCGATGTCATGTAGCTGGGCGTGCTGCCCATTCTCTCACCTGGTTGCTTCAAGCCCTGCAGAAAGCTGCTGACGGCGCCGCGCGTTGCCTGCAGATGACGTTGTAGATCGTAGGCGGTGCTCATGGTGGCATTGCTTTGTATGCTAAACAACTGTTCCAAGTAGCCCGAGTTGTATACTATGGAACATATCCATACGCTCATCCAGATCATGAAGGCACGCTGGAAGAAGCGTGTGCGTGCCCAGAAGTTCACAATCTTAATGCGTTTGGGTATGCGTGGCTCCTGCGAACTATGCCCGGCATGTCCATTGACCAATGTGGTGCGTTCCCCCACAACGGCATCGGCAAAACACAGTTTGGGATGGGATTGAGAGCGTTGAAAGGTGCCAGGGACAAATGGTGGCAGCGTTGGCGGTGCAGCGCCAAAGAAACGAAAGTCCTGACGGTTTAGCGAATTCGCACCGGCATGGCCATTGCCCAGTGTACAGCTCAACATCATTTTAGGCAAATGTTTAGCCTCTGTGGTGTATTCGGCGCGCTTTATATTCATGGCAAGAATCGTGGAGAAGAGCAGCATTTGCAGCATAAAGTCTGAGATTAGGCCAACAATGGCAAAGATGCAAAACTCCTGAATAACTGGCACAAAAGTCGCCAGTCCAATGGTCAATATGGTAATCTCCGTTAGCAGCGTCTTCGATATGTGCCAACCCTCTTTGCTGAGAGCCTGCGCCACGCGTATCTTCAAATCAAAGGTCTCGTCCATGGACACAACGCTCCTCGTAATAACCAGACTGTTCTCCAGACCCACCAGTATAACCAGATATGGAAATATATCCTTTGACTGCAGCGATATTGTCAGGCCAAAGAAAAAGCACAGCCCCAGCGACATGGCCAGGCTGCCCAATGTGGTAACAACGCTGCAAAGTGCCAGCAGCATACGGGAACGAAACACATCAATCTTACGCACCGAGAAGTACACATAGACAAAGACCAGGACGAATGCCACCGACAATGGCAAGAACTCCCATATCTTATACTCTCCCCGATAAAAGATATATGTAATTGTCGATTGTTCCGCCTCGTTTGTGGTTGTCAGTGGCGGATAATAGCGCAACAGCTTCTCCTTAAGCGTCTCCAAATACTCGGCATCATTCTGCTTGAGGATCAGCGTCATGGCATATTGTATTATACGGGAACGTGCACTCAACGGATAACGCTTAAAGCCCGTGTCCTGCATGGGCAGACCAAATAGCATTTCCGCCGTTGAAACTTTCGATTTCTGCAAATTCTAAAATAGAACAACAAAAAAAACAAAACAAATGATTAGACAAACGCTTTAGATAATACAATTTTATTTAGATAATTGAACTGGAAACGTTCGCTTATCTATAAAGTGCCCCCAGGGCACTTTAACCAAACTAGCCTCAGCAATGATTGGACAATAATAATTTCTATATGTGAGTCACAGATACAATGTTCATAGGGTTTAGTCAAAAATTCCTTTCTACAATATGAAACCTAAGAAAATATGAGGTTTTGATTGATAGTTCATATGGGAGCTATATGATAGAGTTATCCGATCTTACAGAAAGAAGCATTTTTGGCAAATTTCAATAAAATAGTTCAAAAACTCAGAGATTAGTTAGCATAGAAACAAACAGACATGGCTTTTCCTGATCATGAATATATCACAAACTTATAATACCCTTTTAAAATCGTTAAGCTAAGTTAGAACTGGCATATGTTCTTTCTTCCAATCTATCATTCTTTATAATAAATATTTCAAAGATTACAATCCAACAATAATTTATCAAATTTATTGTAATATTTCCGCTTTAGATTTCCATGTAATTTCAAGCTTTATTTTGGATTATATTTCTTATTAATCTTATAAAAAAGAACGCTTCTTTTAAATTCTAATCAAACACTCTAAACTATGACGCCTTCTATTATTGTTTTCTTATCTTTTTGGGATTGTTAACAATTTTTGGCTAAACGTTCGACAGTTTGATTATTAAATTGGCTATATTTTTTAAGTATACTTATCTGATTATATTTAGAATTCCCCAAAACAGACCATTTTTTTATTCTTAGTTTTTATCAATAAGAACACTTTAGGAAATTGTATATACTATATTCTAAATAGAGATTTATGCAATTAGTTCAAGTTCAAGGCTATACAAAAATCCGCCAGTTTGTAAATCGCACAAAAATTATTGCCAAACAAAATATGAGATAATAATACACCCACAAAGTGAATCACTCGGAGTCGTTGAGCTGAAGTAGTTAAGAGATAAGTGTGCATATCTATATGGTATATATAGAAAGCAATATAAATATACATATATGTATATGCAGGTGGGCCGTTAGCTCAATTTTGCATGCCTTTTCATTAGCACAATCAACAAGATTATAGTGTATAGCCGAGTTGTTTAGAACAAATATATAAAATAACAAAGGTTCAGTCCAATTGTAAAGTCTAGACATAATACCTTATAACACATTCACAAAATCCATAAATATTTACACAAATTCGAAATTATTGCAATTCGTTCAGATGCAAAGCGTTTTGTTTAACGCACGGAACCGAACATAATCAGGGGCTTAACACATCGACTTTTGCCAGATACTAGCTAATTTTATGCCAATAAATTTGTAATCAGTTTGCTTAATTTTTTTTTCCTTTTTTTTGTTTGCTAATTACACTGTCTTCAATGCTTACAAAACTTTAAGGTTTTCTTAATTTAAATTATAACATAAGACAAGCTCAGAAGCGCATAGAGTTTATGTTAAGTTAACATTTAATGCTAAGTTAACATTTAATGCTAAGTTAACATTTAATGCTAACTTAACTTTAATGCTAAGTTAACATGTTAAGTCAACATTTACTGTTAAGTTAACATTAAAGTAAAGTGGAAGAACTTTAAATCTATTCGTTGAACTTCACTTTCAAATTATCTATCATCTATTTTTAAATAACCAAAATAAATGCCCTTAACTCAATCGATCGGTTACAGTCAAAGTGCAGTCTAGATGTAATGGGCTTTATGAGTACTTAGTACTTAAGTAAATATACTATACATATTACTTATGTGTGCATGACAATTTACACAGTTGAGTAGATAATATCCATTAGCCAGAACCACAAACAATACTTAACACATTTGACGACAATTATGAGCTTTGACACTTACATGATACTGAAATATGGTGTTTAATATATTTGTATCTCTGGTAAAGTTCTGAGAATTCTGTGTCCAAAGATTCGCCGGTGATAGCAGCAAGCAACCATATTCCGGAAAGATCTGTTCCAATTGGCCATGGGCGCCGCGCTTTACATTCTCCACATGCAGACAATTTTGTTCCAGTGTGCGCTGACTGTGGATAAGCGTAGGGAATTTGATTCAATTAAAGGCAATGTCATGTATAAATATATATATATATTTATATATCTATACATACTTCTCGCTGCTCTGATGATTGCGCACAATTTCGAGCAATTTAAAAACTTCATAAAGCGGCGCTCGAAACGCATCCATTAGCTGCATCTCATCGGTCCAAGGCAACACGCTAGCCCGTAATGTAATCTGTTGCACGTAAAGCGCTGGACTGCTCTGGGCCCAGGGCAAACTGCTCCGATCACCGCCACCCCCGTTGCCACCGCCGCCACCACCGCTGCTGCTGCCATTGAACAGTGGCGGCGGCGACGGCGTTGCTGCAGCTGGCGTTGTTGGTGTTGCAGCCGACGACGATGCACTGCCTCCACTTTGATTATAAGTCGTTGTTGTTGTTGTCGTTTCGCCAAAGAGCGGCGTATAGCGTCCCTCATAGGGCAGCACAATCTTCGTAGGTATTGTGCCCGGCAACGGTATGTAAATCAAGGGATAGCTTGAAGAAAAAAGAGAAACAGATACAATATGGTATTTTAATAGGTTTATTAAGCAAATGTTTCTCTATTTTTGGAGCGTGTTCATTTTGTTTGCTTTTGTTGTTTTAATTACTATCACGTCGATCGTTTGGTTTGTCACCTAACGCGTGTCCCAAAACATTCCCTCAGACATTATAATACACTTATACAAGCTTATATATAGTATATATACTATTTGATTTATCAACGATTCGCTTTTTTTATACATATATTCAAGGTTAGCGGGCCACAACAATCGAAGCACGACCGGGCCCAACATTTAAAAGGTGATACAATCGCCACTGACCACTGATAAAGAGAGGATCAAGCAAAAAAAAAAAAAAAAATATATAAAAAAAAAATACATTAATGCCTTAACTACACTAACTATTGATAAGAAATTCCCCGGGTTTGGTTGGCAACTAACATTGTTTGGGCTTTAATACACTTGTTAGCGTAAATTCTATTTATATTTAGTAAAATATATTTTAAGTTTGTTATTTTATGGAGTAGAGTTTCTACGTTTAGATGCTGATTAGATGCACACATAAATCAAAACCTAAATCTGTGTGAATAAGAATTCCAAAGAAAGTATTTTTTAGATTTATATCTTGATATATCTTTAATTTTTAATCAATCAAGGAATGTCGGAGAGCTTCTAGATATTCTTTTGGGCATAAGTTCGAAAAAAATGTATTGCTTCTGAAAGACATTCTGGGAATAATTTTATAAGTATAATCACAGTAAAATATCATAATTTAGAGATGGCAAAATATTCGGAATTTAATTTAATTTTTTAGACAAAGCTTGTAAAATATATAGTTAAGCTATACTTATTATTTAGGTCTATTTACTTTCTAGGCAACTACAAAAAATAGGATAAAAGTTAACTATATTAACTATAGTCAACAGACTTTTATTCTATTAGAAAATAAGGAATTTGAAATCGTAACATTAATGCTTTTGTTTTCGCAAAATAAAAAATCACGTGGGAGTTTTCCTCTAGCTAAACTGTATAAGGATATTGTACAGTATTAAGATATTTCTCTATATAAGAGTCGATATTGCAAAATGAATTTATTTTTTAATGATAAAATAAAAATCGTTTCAAAACTTTTATTAAACTGTTTTTTTCCTTTAAAATTATTATTTTTTTTTTTTTAATAGATTGACAGATTGTTAAATAACTCATATTTAAGCATTTAAAAAAATAATTTAAATTTTTCGAATTTTTTTAAAAATAATTTCACAACTAAAACAATTTGTCGGTTTTTCCTAAAATCAAAAAACAATTTTTAATTGATTATTAAATTAATTTAATACGATATGAATAAACTATATTATTCAAAAAAATACAAGTTTTCTTTTAAATTTTCAAGTATTACAAATAGTAAATATTCCTAATAAGTGTAAAATTGTTAAAGTTTTATATTATTAATTAATATTTAAAGAACATAAGTTTCTTCAAAAAGTTACCTGTACGATTACAAAACTGATAGTCCCCACTTTATAAGGTGTAACTAACGCCCATGCGATAATATTGCGGTTTCCCGATTTACGCTTATTCATCGCTGCCTACAACGTGCCACACTCTCTCTATAAGGCCGCCTGGAAATCTATCTATCGTGTTTCGTGCATGAAATGGAACAAACACCACATGTGCTGTAGACTTTTATGGCGTGTATATGTATGCGTATTATTAAATTAATAAATAATTAAATAATTTCAATTATCTATTGAACTCTGTGACAACATGTGAGAGTGTTCTGGGGCCAGTCTGGGGTCTAGACGCTGTTTATTTATTATTTCTTCATTGAAATTGATAAAAATCTGTTGTACGCGTGGCTCGGATGCGAAATATATGTACAAATTTTGCAAATACATATATTTTTTATAAAATATAAAAAGTGTTTTGCAAGATCTAAAAATAAAATTGCTTTAATAGCTTAATGCATATTTCAAAGATGCTAAAAGAATCACATTTCTGACATATGTATATAATTCCTAAATCCTTGATTTTCTTTAAATCAATTAATTTTAATAGAATAAAATATATATATTGTGCATTAGCATCGTCGTTGCATATTGCTTATCACGTAAAAAACAATTCTCTCTTCTTTATATATTATTATTGTTATGTATATAAAATAAATCAATTGACGCATGCCGTAGCGTTCTGTGGGTTCAATAATTTTTTGCTGATAATCTATATTATTATCTAACTGCAAGCCAAGCATTTACAATCAGTAATTTTTGCTTTAAGCGTGTTAAGGTTTGTCGCTGCTGTAAAAGGAAATCACTTTGGTTAATAAATTATTTCAATTTTGATAAAAAAAAAAAAAAAAAAAAATCAAAGAGAACATTGTCCAGATACTATAATAAAGTAATAAAATATGCTTATATGCAGATCAGTTTTATAGATTGAATATGTATATATACATATATATAATTTTTTTGTAATTTGACTTTTTTCTAGCTTTTTTCCCGATTTAGGCGTACGACTGTCACGTAACGCCACAATGGAAAAGCCAATAAATATCTCATAGCTGACAAAATTCAGTTAATGTATTAAGACAGATTTGTTTTTCTTGATATTTCATTAAAAATGAATCATTATTAACCCATCAAATCTAACTTTTTTTTATTATGCTATATAAAAGTCAAATCACAGAACCATATCTTTTATTTCTTTTATATTCCAATGAGTTAAAAAAAAACCCTATTTATATACATGTTTTTAAGAGTGTTGCTACACTTTCTATAATTATATTTTATCACTATATCACGATAAAATTAATGTTCCTTAATCATGCATGCTTATACAGGGGTAGTTTCTGGCTCTTAAAGACAGGGCATTCCCTTTTGGTTAAACTACATTTATGTGTACTATATAAATTAGTATACACACGTCTATAACAACTCATGCAAACAAAGAAGTTGCTAAATTTTTTCCCCTTTTTATGCATACATCCGTATCCATATGTTTGTACTTATAATTCCCAGAATTTGGAAAGCGACCAGCCATAAATTAAAGCCGAGTGTACTGATAGAACCACAGGGACTATAACTTCTAACTGAGAACAAAAATAAATATATTAAAATTGCGAATTAAAAATTGGAATTTAAGGTAAATTTATTCAAAAAAATCTATATCATCATAACTATTAAAATTTAAAAAATATATGTAGATATTATCGATCATTTAAATTAATATACAATAATCGATTTTTTGTACCGAATTTATTTGATTTAACAATATTAATAATCATATAAAAATAATATCTAACTTTCATTATCGTCGCAAATAATCGATTATTAAAATAAATATATAGATCTTTCAAGTTGCATTCGATGCCAATTTCAAAAGCGAAAATGCAAAAATAATCGATTTTAATGTATGCACTTATATACTATACTTATGTAAGTATGTTTATAAACTTACCACGACAGCAAAATTGCCATGAAGGCAATGCTACAAGCGCATGTTGGATAACTGGACAGAAATAAGCCATGCTTGTAGTAGAAATGCGAAACCGAAGCTGGCAGACCGGAAGAAGCTGATGCGGACGTTGACGATGTGACTGCCGGTGTTGTGGTGTTGATTTTGATTTTTGGCGATTTGCCGGTTAGGCTGCTGCTGCTGCCGCCGCCATTTGCCGTTAATGGCAACGATGTGGACGCAGCAGCCGCCGCTGCCGTCTTGGCAGAGCCATCTGTTGCGGCTGCCATGCCGCCTATAACACAGCCTCACACACAAACGCGCGCGCAAAAGAGCGCGACCGGAATTTACACCAAAGTAAACACACAAACACACTCACACACTTAAAGAGTGAGAGAATGGTGAACTTTAAGCTTGGTTCTAAGGTGAACTTGATGTTGATTAAGTTTTGTTATTTTGCGGCTTTTTCAATGACAAAAATTACGCAATTTCGCATGTGCAACGCATCATTTGCGTAGGCGACGCGTCACTAACAGCTGCGATATTATTTATAAATAGCGTTGACTTGGCTTGGTTGACGCTTGTGCTTTTGGCTTTTGTTTTATTGCTTTGATTTTCGGTACAACAACAACAAAAATATCGACACATTTTTTGCATTCTGTTGTCTATTGATTTTTCTTTTTCTTGCGCTTCATTCGCACCTTTTGGCCCCACGTTTATTTGCGCCGTTTAGCCTGTAGTCGCTGCTGCTGTTGCTGCTATTCTTGCTGCTGTTGTTGCGGGCTTTAGCAATTGATTGCCATTTTCGCGCATCTTCACTCGCCACACACACACTTGCACGTTTTTATTTGTGACGCGGTCATCACAATATATATGTACATATATTCAATTGCTGTTGCTGCTGCTTATTGTTATCAAATTATCGTAAATAAAAGCACAAGAAATTCTATTCAGTGTGTAGTTTTAATATTATCAATTGCTCAGCACTTTTTTTCGGTTGCTTTTTCTTTTCACTCTTTGGTATTTTTGCACGGCTGCGGCGCATAAAATTTTGCTGCGCGTTTGTATTTCTATTAAGTCGAAATTAACAAAATATCATTTATTTCTTACGTTGCACTTTCTTATTAATATACTTTTCAGATATATTGTAATAAATTTGTTATTGTATTTTAAACACGTTTTTCCTTCGGGGCAGACAAGCTCGAGCGTTACTCACGGCACGATAACTCATATAGAACAACATTAAACAGCTGAGCAGAACATTAGTTGTTGTGTTTATAAATGTAAAGCTTAACATTTCTGCTGATTAACAGCGAGTGCGAGGTTTAATCATATCTAAAAAACTGGCATATAGAATTTCCTTTTGCGATTCTGCTTACAATTATGTAATTAGTTAAAAGTTTTTAATGGCTGTTTAGAAAAAATTCGACGAATAAAATAACGAATTTGAATTTTTAACAGAGCTATAACATAACCATAATGAGCACAACTACGCTTAACACAATCGATTAATTATATTTTTATAAATATTTCGAACGAAAAGCAAGGATTATCATTCAATCTAATTGTATCTAAAACATGCAAATAACATTAATAAGTTGATGTGGAAAGCATTGACAAATCGAATACTAATTTGGGCACAAATATCAATACCTACTATCGATAAGATTTATTAAAGCCTAAAAAATAACAAACTGATAACAAACTACTATATATAGCTGAAATGTTAATTTAATATTATAAAACGTTTTTATTTTATAGACGCGTGAATTATTATAAATTTAAAAATATTCATATACTTAAAGCAGACATCTGCTTTTAAGATGACCATATTTTCGATAAGTGCTGCGCGACATTTGAAAATTAGCTTGAAAGTTTTATTTTTAGGTTAATTATTTATTTGGTTTTGGGCGCTTATGATTAAAAATGTACATTATTGTATGCTTAGTTGTTCATTATATTAAGTTAAATTATTGATATTCATCAAAATAAATATAAAATAGTTAAATAGTCAAGATTAAAAATGATCATATAATTGAACAAGTAGAACCTTTTAAAACTGTTTCATTAGTTAGAAGTATAACCTCAATGAGCATAAATTTTTAGCCTTAATTGTATATTATGTACACATCTTTCCATCAACACCACCCAACAAGTTATTTTGTATTTGTCTTGTGAACAGTTCTACGGGGCTAACTACAAAACGTTATAGGCTCTAAGAAAAACCATACCTACATAAGTGTTTAAGTTTAACCAAAACTAGTAATAGTCTAATTGACTTTGATAATAGACATAGTCATATCTCGACCCGATCAATCGCGCTGTACTAGTCAATCTTAGTCGTGGGCATAGTATATTCCGCTGTAATGGACTCGGCCGTCGCATACTCTTGCTGTGGTAACTGATGATAAATAACTTGTTCCGCGCCCGACTGCGTATAGGACTCACAACCCGTAAGATTGTGTATGCCATTCCCACTAGATTGGCTCTTACGTCTGCCAAACAATAGTATAGTCAGTTTGCTGAGAATTGGACACAGTAATGCCTGATGACAGCACGCAAACAATCTATAGTTCTGGCCCTGAAAAGGATCCGCCATCGCCGCACACAGCATGTGATCCAAATTAATGCCCGTAAACTGTGAAAATAAAATCAATATAGTATAATATACGAGCATTAGTTAGTTATTTCTTACGATGGATAGCGGAGAGAGTACTGCAAAATGATAGAGTAACATAAAGCCCGTGCCTATCCTAACCCACTTAAAGTCGCCCAAATCTTCACAGCTGTAGGCGCCTATGAGAATATATTATTAGTTGGAAACAAATGTACATAATCAAAGAATATTTACCACTTCTTAATATGTATATGGGTATTATGTAGAGAAGGGCATGCTGTATCCAATACGTAGCTTGCTCAAAAGGATAAGTACGTCCATCGACCTCTGGAAATATAAATGCCAAAAATGGTCCATTCAAATTGCTCATTTGTACACGAAATAAAGCTGTGGTTGTCTTTGTTGGCTTGGCAGCGAGCAGGTATATCTAAATTAAATACATTAGTTTATTTTGAAAATACAAAGATATAATTTGGTAATCCACCTGCAAGCACGTCTGTACATGGCACGGATTTAACGCAAATATCACGGAACGTCCGGCCAGTTTAAAGCCCATCTCTATGCCAAAGATTGTGGACATGCTAATCAGCAGGAACATTCTCATGGCACTGTGCGGTTTGTGTATCTCATGCGGGGGCGGCAGTCTTATTGTCGGTAGTTGCTTCCACGTGCTATGCATTATATAAAGGAATAAAGCTGAAAGTATCACCGATTCCGTCCAGCGACGACGATCGGTCATATAGTTAATGCACTCAGGTCCCGTTGTGCGTGGAGTCTCATCTGTAATGCCGCCATAAGCCCAATCCCAGTCCATGTTGTCAAATTGCTTATTTGTCTTTCGTCGTTAATTGTCTTTCGTCTTCGGTTTTGGTTTAGTTTATTTTGGGCTTGCTGTAGCTTAAGGATCTATAAGTTAAATAAAAAAGCATTTCAATTGTACTTAGTTCAATCTCTCAAATTTTTGATTAAGGTCGGGCACAACCCTTAAAATACTTTTGGGTTCCATTAAAAATTAACCACATTGCGTGTTGCAAACAACCCGATAAAAACAAGATATTTTATTGTTTGTAAAGCGTTTAAATAACACGGGTGGCGCGTGCCTTATCCTCGGCACCTTCTACCTTACAAAGCCCAAACAAACCCCCAAATATGGCTTGATAGTAAGGCAAACCTAAAACATTCAAGGCTTTTAGCTAATAGAGACAGTGAAATACACTAACAATTGAAAACTATTAAAAAAATATTAAACGTAAAGTATTTTAACAAAAACTGCGACTATCATGCAATAAAAATATATTTAAGAAAATTTGCATTTAGGTTAATGTGATAAGAACCAAGTATGTAAGTTTTTTTATAATTAAAGATCAAAAATTTCAAGAAAAAGTTACAACTACAATATAAAACCTCGTTCAGGATAACGGCACTTCGAGCACACACTCAACTAGAGCATTTATTTTTGTTCATTTTTTTCGTTTTCTGTTCCGGAAATTGTGAACCATCAAGGAACGTGGGTGTACACCAAAGAAAACTACCGTTAATAGCGCACAGGTGTAAATGTAGCCCAGCTATATTGAAGTCCCATTCCTTCTCCTTCCGAAAACCCAACAACCTTTCTACCTTCATTATGTAGGCGTGCCATTTGCATTGTGTGGGCTGTTTTTTTGTTTGGCCAGCGTATATGTAAAAAAAAGGACCAGTTATTTGGGGTGGTTTTTGGGTGCAACTAAATATATTACGAACTAAGTACGTTGAAAATGTAATGTTGTCCACATTGACAGCTGCCGCAGATGCGGCTAAACTTGGCCCAACGCCAAGATTGAAGGCCGTGGCAGTTGGTCAGACGCAAAACCCAACCCCAACACCAGTCGCACTTGCTGTTCCAATTTCGAAATCGCAATCTACAATGTTTGTCAAAAAAGAAACCGGATGGTATAAATGTACTTAAAAAGAAATTTATTGTTTTTATAGGCCCACGCATATTTTAAATGCAAAATTGGGAAAAACTAGAGCATATAAATATCATTAAGCTGGTCTTAACTAGAATTTGTCAATCAGTAACTTTAAAGAATAATAGGTTTTTGGCATCAAATTTGAACAAATTTTGGTAACTTTAAGTTAAAACTTAAATTAGGTTACTTCGTTTAATATACGTATTCAAACACCCAAAAACAAATCAATTAAATTTTTGTATCGCTCTGTCAAAAAACAATTTCATGACTTAGTGAGAAAATATATTTATATCTTGGGGTGGAATACACCGCGTACAAATTCGATACACGCGTTCGTAAATAAATTATTATACTCTGCATGGAGCATAATAAACTGTTTTCCAGCTGTTAGATACTATAATTTTTCCTATTAAACGTTGTCATGTTCTTACATTTTTTAATTAAATCCCAAAGGTTCGAATCAATCAGTATTTGGTTTTAAAGTTCATTTTGAGCGTTCCTTATAGTTGGCTACCCACACACACACACACACACACACACATGTGCGATTCATACAGAGAACAGTTATTGTAATTTTCATTGTCAAGAGCATCCAGGAAACTTAATGCATTTGCTAGAGAGAGTTAGAAATATAAAGACTGAAGCTTTTTAAAAGGGACAAACTTAAGGGCGGTTCACACGCTCTGGCAACTCACCGAACATTTTATGCCTGACAACGAACATAGAGTCGATTATTTAATTTGATTTTCATAGTTAACTTTTTAAAGTTTTTTAATTTTTATACACTTGTACAGACTATTATTATTTTTGTTATAAAATATGTTTTGCATTGAAAGAGACGTTACCAAATCCTGGTTAAATGAAAAAGTCCTAAAGGTGAAAAAAATGTTTGTTAAACACTTATGTACATGACGAAGTGCTTTATTTGAATTTTGAGTAGTTCAACGGCAGTAAAAACTAGCAGACAATTTTGGACAGAAGCTGATCTGCTCCTGTGTGTATGAAAAATATAGTCCTGAATAACTTCGATGTTAAATTCCGCATGTTCATAGATTTTTATGTTTAAAAAAGTTCTTTATGAAAAATATTGTTAAATATTTCGACTATTATTTAATATGTCGACAGACGTATTTATTTAAAAAGACTCTATTGCTTTACCAGCAATATTCTCCAACAAGATACTGTCAGATAATTTTTTTACCAGCAAAGCTTGCCAGATTGCACTGCCTGAACACCTGACAGCCCTTAAGACTTGACTGGCAACAAAAACATGTGTAGACCGTGTGTTCATGTTTGCCATTAAAGCTCTCCGGCCGGAACAAACAAAACATCTGAAGCGTGTTGGCCTTGTACATATGTAGGCGACCGGCCCAAGCGCCATTTGTCAGCTGTTTGCCAAAAGCGAACTGTAGAGGGCGCCACCATGGCCCACAACAACCTTAGCGGCCATTTCATAATTCGATTTTTCGCAATGTGTAATTGCTTAAATTGTTTGTTTTGCTGGCACCTAAACAACACTTTTAATATTTCCATGCGGCTATAATCTTATGTTTTGTTTTTTATAGTATTTTATTGAATTATTTCTTACTTATGCCGTTCAATATAAATCCTCAGCCACGTGGTAACATTCAAAGCTCAACGCGAGACTCGAGACTTGAGGGCAGCCGCGTTGTTTTACGTCTGTAACTTGAAGCACATTTTGTTTATATGCACACAGTATTTATTTATATAAATTTGTGCATTTACTATTCTCACTTATGAAATTGCATTGCTAATTGACGCAAATTGTTTATGTGTGCTTGTGTGTGTCTGTGTATATGTGTGTGAGAAACAAAAATATATGAGCTTAAAATAAAACTCGTCGCGACATCGTCTGCGAATGCGGCTGCGACTTTTACTGACTGACTGACTGTCGACGTTGTGTCCGTTTTTATCCCCCTCTGGGGGTTGTTTCCTGAATGCCTACTCTTGACTCTATGTTAAGCATTTCACATCGTAACAGAAATTTGCCGGTCATAATAATCGTAACACGTAAAGTTTTGTTTTGATTGTAGAGCTTAATTAAAAAATAAACAGAATCTGTGTTACTGAAAATTCTAATCGGTATAAAATGTAAAAGTAATTCTGGACATTGGCTCAATATATGTACATATATGTACAATTAAAATTTAAAGAAAAAACATTTTTTTATAACAAGTATAGCGTATTTTTCCCTTACTTTTCCAGAATTTTGTCAAGATCAGGCAACTTTTTTTTAAAATGCAGTTATGTCGCCTTACATTATGCATTAAAATTTTACATATTTACCACCATGTTAGGGTTTCTAACTCATCAATGTTCTCTGTTATGCGGCTTTTTGCTCTCACTCAGAGCGCGCGACGATTGAAAGCTCTCCTTCGGAAGCTTTTAAAAGCTACTTGCGCCTATTGAGCTCTCTGTCAATTTGGCGCCAAAACAACGGATAAGCGGTATGAAATAATTATATGACATACATATGCATTTATATGTACATATATGTGTATTATAATATGGATAATATATAGTATAGTACATACAATGTCACATCTACAAATTAGATTATAGGTAAGCACAAAATGGAACCTCGAACCGCGTGGGCTTACACAAGTATACCCCATATGGGCTAATGAATTTGCCGGATATTTTCTATGAATGTACAATATAGTACAATATATGTTTATAGCGTAAATAGCGTGGTATTTTACCTATGAATTCAAATGAATTTAATCCTAGAGAAACACTTTGTTTTGTTTTCAAATCTATAGAAAAACCGTTATTTAATATATAGATTTTTTTTTTAAATTTATGTAGACATATGATAATTGTAGTATTATTTATATCTTGTCGTAAATGCACATCCTAGATAAACAAACCGTTAGTTTTTAATTACAATCACTCAAAATTTATTTTTATTGTATTTCCAAATTAATTAAATTTATTTTAGATAATAAATTACCTGTTAATACTGTATAAATTCTGATTAAAAACAAAAATAAGCGACGTTACCGCTAGCGTCCGCGCCAAGCAAAGGCACGAACATAACTGTAATTAAGTGAAAAATTGAGGGGAACTAAATAACAGGCGAGTCCACGAAACAAGAAACAACGTTAAAACATTAACACAACAACGGCAGTATGGTTGAAATAACCGTGTATGCGGTAATGGACTAACGTGCGAGCAGTATAACAATAGAAGTCCAAACAAATCGCATTAGTCAAATGCAAAAATTATTTATTTACAGTTACGCGTCCTCCAACAACCTCACGACACCCCCGCTGATGACCTTGAATAGAAAGAATAAAACGAAGCGTTTATTTATTAACCGGCAGATCGATAAATCGATTTGGTCAACATGAAAGAGTGTGGGCTATAATTGGACTGATTGGATTTTACTATATGTATGATAATACACTACTAAAAAGAAGTTATAACTATATCAACTAAGAGTACATCAGTCCCTGTGTCTTATTTCTAATCTTTTTATCTTGTTCGTGCAGTCTTTCAAGAATTTTACTCTGGGTAGGATAATTAAATATTACATACATGACAAGTAAACGATTTTATTTTACTGGTGGTGGGACAGATTTTGTGTATTAACAATTCCTTTTTATTGTGCTCCTACTAAAAGTTCTTGAATTTCATTTAAAGTTTTGCCCTTTGTTTCTGGTACAAAGATTAGAACGAAGACACAAGCTAAGGCCGAGACAACAGCAAATATCCAAAACGTAATTGCTGGACCAAATTCTCTCAAACATATTGGAAACAGTTTGGTCACACAGAAAGCAAATAGCCAGTTACTAGTGCCAGCAAGAGATCCACAAATAGGCTTCACATCCTCCGCAAACAGCTCGGCCATAATAAGCCAAGGCACTGGACCAAATCCCAGCGAGAATCCAATAATAAATACACAAATGGCCAACACCGGCAAAAAGCCGACATTTGCATCCATAAGAAACTTGAAATATACGCCCATGATCGCGGTTGTAATGCCCATCAACAGAGCCGATATGAATAGCAAAAGACGACGACCCAGTCTCTCCACAAGCAACATGGCCGCAATTGTGGCAAAGACTTGAACGACACCAATTAAGATTGTACACTGCTTGGGATCAATACCGGTGCCAGCCTGTAAAAATATTCCAGTGGCATAAAAGAGTATAGCATTGATGCCGGTCAATTGTTGGAATAACATCAGCATCATTGATATAAATAATCCCTTGACTGTCACCTTACGAGAAAGGGCCTCCTTCAAAGTAGCCTTTTCCTTTTTCGACTCTGCAGCCATGGCACCCATCTCACCTCCAACGTCAGCATCACCGCGTAACCATTTCAAAGAACTCTCAGCCTTCTCGGTTTTCCCCTTCTGAACAAGGTATATAGGTGACTCCGGCATCCATATGAAAATGATGAAGAATATAAGTGGTAATATTCCGCATAATATGTTAACCAGCAGCGGTTTGAAAACTCCACCCACAATAAAGCCATAAAGGATACCATGGACGATCAGCAATTGAAAGAAACAGCCCATAACACCGCGCAATTCAAGCTGAGCTATCTCTGTTGTGTATATGGGAGCAGTAACACAGAAGGCACCACCGCAAGCACCTACAATGAAGCGTCCTAGCCACAGAAGATACACATTTATGGGGTAAATTATAACGATCCAGCCGAGTAGATACGGCGGTATAAGGGCCAACATGGTTATTTTTCGTCCAATTGAAGCAATCAATATTCCAGCAGGCACGCACATGCAAGCGGCTCCAAAATTCAACATCGAGCTAGCCCATCCCCATTCATCCAATGAAGGTGTAAACTTATATGCAGCGCCAGAAAGGATCGACATTTCCATTGGTCCGGACCATCCAATAGATGCTCCCAAGCAAAATGCGCCAAACGCAGCAGAAAGACCGGCAATGTATTGCTTAATGACGCCCATGTTTTGTTTTGTTTAAATATCAAATACAAATGAGAAAATACAATTCCGAGTATAAATTTTTACAACATACTGTTGTATAGATGTGTACTACACAGGAAATGTATTTCAATTAAACTGACTGAAGCTGCCGGCAGTAGTAGGACATTGTATTGACAGATATATAAAAGGTAATACCATTTTAAATATATTCAGTTTCATAGTTTCATCAATATTGTATTGTCAGTATGAGCTACTGTAAAACCCCCTGGGGTTTTTCTTAGTGTACTTAATTGTAACTAATTTCATTTTGCTTCAATAATATCATATCAAAAAGGTAAGTCAAGGAAAGATTTAAAATTCAAACTATTTAAAATGATAAATAAAAGAAACGATTTAACGATTTTATTCCACTTGAGGTCAAACTGATTTACAAATTTACGGTTCCTTTTTATTCAGTTCCAAGTAGAAGTTCTTGGATTTCATTCAAAGTTTTGCCTTTTGTTTCTGGGACAAAGATTAGAACGAAGACACAAGACACAGCCGAGACAACAGTAAATATCCAAAACGTAATTGCTGGTCCAAATTCTCTCAAACATATTGGAAACAGTTTGATCACAAGGAAACCTAATAGCCAGCAACTAGTGCCAGCAATAGATCCACAAATAGGCTTCACATCCTCAGCAAATACCTCAGCAATAATAAGCCAAGGCACTGGACCAAACCCCAGCGTGAAGCCAATGATGAATACACAAATGGCCAACACCGGCATAAAGCCGACCTGTGAATCAACAAGGAACTTGAAATATATGCCCATGATCGCGGTTGATATGCACATCAACAGACCCGAAATGAATAGCAAAAGGCGACGACCCAGTCTCTCCACAAGCATGATTACCGCAATTGCGGTAAGGACTTGAGCGAAACCAATTATGATTGTACATTGCTTGGGATCTATGCTTGTGCCGGCTTGTACAAATATTCCAGTGGAATAAAAGATTATAGCATTAATGCCGGTCAATTGGTTGAATGACATCAGCATTACTGCTATGAATAATCCCTTGACTGTGACCTTACGAGAAAGGGCCTCCTTCAAAGTAGCCTTTTCCTTTTTCGACTCTGCAGCCATGGCATTCATTTCAGCTCCAACGTCAGCATCACCGCGTAACCACTTCAATGACTTCTCCGCCTTTTCGGTTTTGCCCTTCTGGACAAGATATATTGGTGACTCAGGCATCCATATAAAAATGATGAAGAATACAAGTGGTAATATTCCGCATAATATGTTAACCAGCAGCGGTTTGAATACTCCACCAACAATGGAGCCATAGAGGACACCATGGACGATCAGCAATTGAAAGAAACATCCCATAACCCCGCGCAATTCAATTTGAGCTATCTCCGTTGAGTACATGGGTGCCGTAACACAGAAGGCACCACCGCAAGCACCTATTATGAAGCGTCCCACCAACAGAAAATACACATTTACGGGAAAAATTATAGCGACCCAGCCTAGTAGATACGGCGGCATTAGGGCCAACATGGTTATTTTACGTCCAATTGAAGCAATCAATATTCCAGCAGGCACGCACATGCAAGCGGCTCCAAAATTCAACATCGAGCAAGTCCATCCCCATTCATCCAATGAAGGTGTAAACTTATATGCAGCGCCAGAAAGGATCGGCATTTCCATTGGTCCGGACCATCCAATTGATGCTCCCAAGCAAAATGCGCCAAAGGAAGCAGAAAGACCGGCAATGTATTGCTTAATGACGCCCATCTTACAAAAGTATTCAATATAATATATTTTTTTTTCTGATCGGCAGCACGATAATATAATGACAGCAAATAATAATAGTAATTCCCTTCTCAATAGTTTTATAACAGAATTTTATCAAGAATTGGATTGTCAGTATGCGCTAATGTGTTGAACTATGATTAATTAAATTGTGAAATAAATGTGAATAAAATTAAATCATGTATAGACGTATAAATATATATAAGCAAATAATAATTGCAAAAACAATTCACTAGCCAAAAACTCTGACCCGATATCACAATTTTATATCATTAATTGGAAATTATTTAAAAATGAATTTAGAATCCACTTTATATTTTTTTGTTTTCGCGCAAAAACGGATTATTTTTAACATTAACAGTGATGCCACATCGCACCCAACTTCACGTGATGCGGTTAACATTTATATTTCTGTTGCATTATTTCTTTGTTTTGTTTATGGAGCGCAAGTAAATAAATGGCTCACTTACAACACTATTTTGCAATTTTGCAACAGATTTTGTAGTCAAGGGTCTGGGGTTAGCAATGTTGCATAAAATTTTTCAGAGCAAGTTGTTTTTGTGACAGCCTGCAAACTTGCAAAGTTACAACGTTGCTAGGCCACGTGAATACCCAAAATGTTTACTTGAAAACCCACTTCTTAAAATAAGAAGACAGCCCCTTGACAACGGCAAGAAGAGAAAAGATGACTATGATGATGAAAACTTTTAGAAGAACGAAAATAATTGAAAGGACTACTACGATTATACGGATTTTAAGGAAGTCAGATGTGTTTAGGTCATTTATTTGGAATATTTGTTTCAGTAGCAAACTGAAAGTTGTCGAGAACGTTTGTGTTTGTGTGTGACAATAAAATAGTAAATATAAATTATTTAGAAATTTGGAAAATTGAAAATATCTTGCATAAATTTAAATATGACTACCACGAATTCGACGGAATACGGGAATACTGAGACCTCTGGCTGGAGTTAGAAAGATATCCCGAAGGAAAGGCATTCGTGATGTCACAAGCGGTGTGACGATGACCCTGGCGCAGATGTTTTCCTTAGTGGGTGGTAATTTTCTATTTTACAAGGCATTACATCATCTCGTTGTAAATATTGGAGAGAGGTTGTCACATGAACCGAATGAGAACAATACAATAAACGGGCTATTCCTTATTATAAATGACGGATTATCGGGCGTACTAGCTAAAATGCTGGTATATCCTGGATCTCGTTAAGAAACGTTCGATGCTAACTCATTTCCAACATGAACGAAAAACATTTGGTTCAAATCCCAATTGTGGCACGATAAAGTTGTGCATTATGAATACATTTAGAAATGAAGGATTTCTTGGTTTCTACAAGGGCATGGTGCCCACGCTATACAAGTCTGGTATTATGTCGGCTTTTTACTTTTCGACTTACGATTTATTCAATAGAAATATTACTATACCCTATCGGAATCATGAAGAGAGAATTCGGGAAAAGAAAAAACTGGCTCCTAAGAAAACTAACAATTGGTAGCATGTATAGTAAGTAATTAAAAGACAAACCGGCGAAGCTACATACTCTTCCAATGGTCTTCTAGGAAAATTTTCGAAATTTTTTTAGGTGGTTACAAATGGACTTAAAAGCTGGTCATCCTAATCATCCTTACCTGGTTGCTCTCGCTGCAGCTTCGGTAATCACAGTTGCTGTTCTGGCTGCTGCTTCCGCCCGCCTTCACGCCTGCTGCTTCCTCCGGGATTGGCTCAGTTCCGCCAGCGCTGCTGCGCAACAGATTCTGGTAGAGATGCGTCGAGCTGCTCGCTGTGATACTGGAAGAAGCAGCAGCTGTTGCTGCTGATGATGATGCCGTCGTCGCTGCTGCTGAACTGGTGGAGGCGCAATTGAAATGCAAAAAGCTGTCACCTGATGGTGCCAGCTGGGGGCGTGGCAGTGACCTCGTGCTTGTCCAGGCCATTGGTGCCAATAATGCCGCCAACTGTATCGCCGCTGGAATTATTTTATTATTATAAAACGATGCTGATGACGCTGCTGATGTGGTGCTGGATGCGGATGCGGATGCAAGCGATGAAAGCAAACCCAGGCCATGACCATGATCAGCCTGAGTGGCTGAGGAGACCGCAGCCGCTGCCGAGCGATAGTTGCTGCTGTGGCGCAGATAATGCGCAGCGGAGGCGGAGCAACCTGCGCCCGTTGCTGCTGATGTGGTGGGAGCAGAGCCGGCAACGCCAGGAGCTGCATTATTCACGGCAATATCAATGTCATCCAAACTGATATCATCATCGCCATCGCCAATGGTCGTGGTACGCAAATTGGACAGGCCCAGATAGGCGCTCAATCCGGGCATTGAGGCGAGCGAAGCGGACATGGGATTTGGATTTGGATTTAAATTTGAATTCGTTCATGTTGGAAATGAGTTAATGAACGTTTCTTAACCAGGTCCATTTGATATACCAACATTTTAGCTAGTACGCCCGATAATCCGCCATTTATAATAAGGAATAGCCCGTTTATTGTATTGTTCTCATTCGGTTCATGTGACAACCTCTCTCCAATATTTACAACCATATGATTTAATGCCTTGTAAAAGAGAAAATTACCACCCACTAAGGGTCATCGTCATACCGCTTGTGACACCACGAATGCCTTCCCTTCGGAATATCTTTCTAACTCCAGTCAGAGGTCTCAGTCTTCCCGCACGAGTGTCAGGATCGGCAGCCACTACCCGTGTACGTATGACATCAAAGGGTTGAGCGGCAATCAAGTGTAATTCAAGTGTGAGTGTTCCTGTAAATATGGAGTTTGGTTTGCGGCATGATGCAGCTGCTCTTAGGCCCAGAACTGTACCAGGGCATAGGAAACGCTCATCAGTTGGCCGGCAGCATGACCCTTCCATACGCCACGTAAACCCTCCTCTCTGTATATGGATGCAAAGGCTTGCATCATGCCTCTGTATTTGGCTGGATGTTTTTTTCCCAAAGGTTCCACCTGTAACTGAAAACGTATTTTCAGCACATCGAACGAATGTGTTAGGAACCGCGTTGTGGCTCCAGCTAATCCGACACCTAAGGCATGCAACAACTGAACACGCGTCGAATTCGTGGTAGTCATATCTAAAGTTATGCAATTAAATCATGTATAGACGTATAAATATATATAAGCAAATAATAATTGCAAAAACAATTCACTAGCCAAAAAATCTGACCCGATAGCACATTTTTATATCATTAATTGTCAATAATTTAACAACGAATTTAAAAACCAATTTAAATTTTTTTTGTTTACGCGCATTAACGGATTACTTTTTACATTTTTAGTGCTGCCACATCGCACCCAACTTCACGTGATGCTGTCAACATTTTTATTTCTGTTGCATTATTTCTTTGTTTTGTTTATGGAGCGCAAGTAAATAAATGACTCACCGCAATCTGAATCGAAATTAAACAGAATTGCATTGTCAAACAATTAGTCGAACTTAAAAATTAAAGCGGTAAACATGTCTCTGATCACAGACGAAGAGTGGGCCCAGTATAAGGTATTAAATGATAAAGCAACGCAATATCATTTGTTGACGCCTCTGCATTTCAGACTGATTATGATAAGACCTACGGCGAAGAAGAAGATAAAATGCGTCGTGCCCTGTACGAGAAAGCTAAAGAGAAAATCGAGGCGCATAACAAGAAATTTGAAAGCGGCGAGGTAACTTGGAAAATGGGCATTAATCATATGGCCGACTTGACAGAGGAGGAGTTCGCAATGCGTTGTGGTGGAAAAAAACCACCCAAGTGATGACTCACCAAGAATCTCGCATTTAATGACAAATTAACATATAATTTACATACATATACCATATATATTTTAATACAAATGTTATTACAAATAAACAGTTGATTTAAAGCTATTTGTATATATATTGATATTCCACGGTTTGGTCACACTAAAAGCTGACAGCTGTTGATATTTTAGGTGACACTGGACTTCCTATGATTAGTATGCTCTATAAGATTTAAATAAAATTATTAAATTAAAATATCAATGTATCCTAAGTGCAACTTTTGTAAGCAGAATGCATGACAGATTTTTAATGCATGACAAAGTATCGATACCACCTGAGCCAGCGATGATTTTATGCAGCCCTGGTTAAGAACGTATTTATCAGTTTCTCAAACTCGGGCCACACTCTCCAGTCGACATATAACTTTTAAAAAGTTTGTAAACTTTTCATTTTGATCACATATACACATAAAAAGACGTACAATTATTGTTTTGCTTTCATACTCTTCAGCAAAAAAGTGTTTCGCGCATACAAATTCAACTAAAGTGTATCTTCTATTGCAGCCCCAGAAAGCAGCAGCAACATCAAAATGTACCGAATTATGCGTGTGCCATCGATTTTGGCCAAAAATGCTGTATCAATGGTAGGTAAACTCCATCAAAACAAAACCGGCCCCTACTGGGCACAAATCTCATTATACAATCAACACATTAATGCACATTTACGTGGCCAATTGATCAACTCTTCAGTATTATTAAACGTCAGCAAAAGAAAAAGAATTTGCAACCAAAACGGCAGCCCTCGCTGTCCCGTCGCTGTTATGTAATTTGTTAAATTTGCGCCTGGCCAATTGTGATTGAAGCGATAGCGTTCACTGTCATTGCGTAAACCGAAACATGCAACAGTTGTTCACATTTTATTTGCCTCTATTGCACTCGGCAGCAATATATAGTTAATCCAGCACGCACGCACTAAGGTTATGTTGCGCGTTGCATGCCACCTACAACTATGTACATTAATGACAAGTTTGGCAATGGCAACAAATGCGGCTCATAGGCGTGTCATATGTATGTGTTACTTAAGCATTTGCCAGCCGATAAAGCTAATGCATTCATTGCCAAACTGATAGGGAGGCGCGTCCGCTGGCCAGCCAGCTGATTATACAATTTAAACTATTTAAGATGTAGCAGTACGCCAGCTCCCGACTGATATATACTCTGTTCCACACAGCCAGAGTCGTGTCGCCTCGTTTAGCAACTTAATCAAATTCTTTTGTTTTGACCACAAAAAAGTGTTTTGTATTGTTTATGAACGACTAAAAAACGGAAAAAACAACAAATGAAAAACTAAACTTACTTATGAAAGTGTTAATATCAAAATCACATCAATATTGTTAATAAATTAAATTAATGATGATTTTTGTGTTTCAAGAAATCTTTTATCAGTAATACTTGTATTCCATTTGGTTGCTCTAATAGTGTCGCTAAAAACTCAATGTACTCTTGTTCCATTTGAGTATAGAGTATAAATATTGATAAGAGGCTCTACTTTATAATAAACTATTTATTACATAAGCAACTAAATGCTATCTGTCTGCACTTCAAAGCGCCGCTTTTAACTGATAAACTCATCTGTCTGTCTCACATTGTAGCTACCCCAGCATCAGTCTATACTCTCTAGACAGACTCAATGTTATAGCGTCTGGGGGTTCTCATGTCTGTATTTAATATAAGTACTTATATATGTATGTATATGTGTTAATTGGCAGCAATTTTGCAAAACAAAAAAATAATCTTATCGCTCTTGAAATTTGTATAAGTAATCCACCTGGTTTAGGCGCGTATTTTGGCTATTGTAATTACATTAAATAGAAACAGATACAAATATGAATTTATAGGATGTATATATTTATATTTATATTACATTGTATAAACCAAAGGTGTCAATTGACATAGACACACAAAGTAGAATAAATATTTAAAATTGACAATAGTGCGATAACTTTTAATAGCTGCAATATTTTGTAAAAACTTGACGAACCTGTAATTCCTTAAAATTATTTTGGATTTTTCATTTATATAATAATGTTACTTCCATATTAAAAATTAGATTAAAAGCGAAAATTATGAAAAAATTATTAGTAAAATGGTTTATGTTATAATATACTCTGAGATCATTATTGGGTATCCACGGTACAGTTTAAAAAATTAAATTTTTATTGTTCACCTGTAAATTTTTCGCTATACTATAATCAACAAATTCAACAAAAAACATCGTAACACGCGATAGAGTATTTCATTAAATATCTGTTTAAGTATAAGTTTTGCATTTGTTGAACTATAAACTCACTTTGCATTGCACCGTGAAGCACAAACAATAATGAACATTTTTCAATTAAGTTTTCACACTTAAAAACTTAAATAAAGATGCACAAAATTTACATAAAGTTATAAAAAAATTATATAAACATTCAGTTAATATATAAATTTTGTATAAATTTATAATAAATGTTCCAAATCAAGTATTTTCTAATAAATTAAACACTTGAATAACTACAAAACATTTTTTATAAAATAAATTACTTATATAAATTAAGACAAAATAAATTTTTAATTTAATTTGTTTATTTCTTTGTGCACGCTTGAATAACTATTAAACATTTTTTATAGAATATATTTCTTATAAAATTTAGACAAAATAAATTTTTAGTTAATTTTTTTTTTTGTTCAATTTTGCAATTTTTATGTACATTAATACACGAATAAAGCACGACACGTTTGCATCTTCAGCTCAGATTAACACATTTAGACATTCTAGGCATTAAATGTTTAAGCAATAATGTTTGAGATAAGAGTGCTCGACTGTCAATATACCCTACTCCTTTGTTTGTAATAGATAATAGATCTAAAATTCAAATTTAATTAGATCAACACAATTATACAGATTGTAGTTTGTGCTGCTACATATATTTTATATACTCTGTCTACCTTCATTGTTCTGCTAATTTTAACTTTAGAATCCCCTTTTTTACATTTATAAACACTACAGGGTATTCAATAACAAAACAAACTAAAAATTCAGTTACATGACTGCACTTGCTCATTAAATTCACAACTGTTGATTTGCCAGGCAAATCACATTTTGCGAGAGTTCGTTTAGGTCACATATCATGCATTTGAGGGTTATCACACGCTCTGTACCCTATAAAAGTTTACTATAAATAATGATTGTTTTGAGATTTGTACGTTGGCAGATCGTGTGACTAATTGAGCTTATTTATTTTATTATTTTAAAAACTAATCAAAATCTTATTTGTCAATTGCAGCAGCGTGTGACGTCAATTGCGGCAGCGACAACGACGCAGCAGCGCAATTATCACATAACTCCAGGTCATAGGCAGGCAACAGCTGCTAATCCTGATGCCATCTCAAAGCAATATCCCGTCGTTGATCATGCCTATGATGCGATAGTTGTTGGTGCCGGCGGTGCTGGACTGCGTGCAGCATTTGGACTGGTCGCTGAGGGTTTTCGCACAGCGGTCATAACGAAACTGTTCCCAACACGCTCGCACACGATTGCCGCACAGGGCGGCATCAATGCGGCGCTGGGCAATATGGAGCAGGATGATTGGAAGTGGCATATGTATGATACGGTGAAGGGCAGCGATTGGCTGGGCGATCAGGATGCCATACATTATATGACACGCGAAGCGCCCAAGGCGGTAATTGAGCTGGAGAACTATGGCATGCCCTTTTCGCGCACCCAGGATGGCAAGATCTATCAGCGTGCCTTTGGTGGACAGAGTCTGAAGTTTGGCAAGGGTGGACAGGCGCACAGATGTTGCGCTGTGGCAGATCGTACCGGACACTCCCTGCTGCACACTCTGTATGGCCAGTCGCTGAGCTATGACTGCAACTATTTTGTAGAGTATTTTGCGCTGGATCTGATCTTTGAGAATGGTGAGTGCCGTGGCGTGCTGGCGATTAATCTGGAGGATGGCAGCCTGCATCGTTTCCGTGCACAGAATACGGTTGTTGCCACAGGCGGCTATGGCCGTGCCTTCTTCTCTTGCACCTCGGCGCACACGTGCACTGGCGACGGCACCGCTCTGGTGGCACGTCAGGGCTTACCTTCTCAGGATTTGGAGTTTGTGCAGTTCCATCCCACGGGTATCTATGGCGCTGGCTGCCTCATTACTGAGGGCTGTCGCGGTGAGGGTGGTTATCTGATCAATTCCAAGGGCGAGCGCTTTATGGAACGCTATGCGCCTGTTGCCAAGGATCTGGCCTCGCGAGATGTTGTTTCACGGTCCATAACCATTGAGGTTATGGAGGGTCGTGGTGTTGGACCCGAAAAGGATCATGTCTATCTGCAACTGCATCATTTGCCACCCAAGCAGCTGGCCGAGCGTCTGCCCGGCATCTCGGAGACGGCAATGATCTTTGCTGGCGTTGATGTCACCCGCGAGCCCATCCCTGTCCTGCCCACGGTTCACTACAATATGGGTGGCATTCCTACCAATTATCGCGGCCAGGTCATAACCATTGACAAGGATGGCTGCGATAAGGTTGTGCCCGGTCTCTATGCGGCCGGTGAAGCGGGCTGCAGCTCTGTGCATGGTGCCAATCGTCTGGGTGCTAATTCGCTATTGGATCTTGTGGTCTTTGGACGTGCCTGTGCCAAGACTATCGCTGAGGAGAATCGCCCAGGTGCGCCGGCGCCCACACTTCAGGATGTATGTAAAAGAATTATTAAATTAGAATTTTTCTAACTTTAATACTTTATAGAATGCTGGCGAGGCTTCAGTTGCCAATTTGGATAAGCTGCGTCATTCTAATGGTCAAATTCTTACCGCCGACCTGCGCCTCAAGATGCAGAAGACTATGCAGAACCATGCGGCTGTGTTCCGCGATGGTCCCATACTCCAGAAGGGCGTCAGCGAAATGAAGGCCATCTACAGTCAATTCAAGGACATCAAGGTGGTCGATAAGTGCGTAATAGTTTCTGTTGTGTACCCACTATCATTGTCAATTAATTGTGCTGTTTTTTAATTTAGATCGCTTGTGTGGAACTCGGATTTGATTGAGACTCTGGAGCTGCAGAATCTGCTTGCCAATGCCCAGATGACAATTGTCGGTGCCGAGGCACGCAAGGAATCGCGTGGCGCACACGCACGTGAAGATTTCAAAACCCGTCTCGATGAATACGTAAGTAAAGCAAAACGTAATTCAATGTGACAGTATCATGATCTCGCGAGAAAGGACTCCAACTCCAACTTATATACTAACATCATATTAAATCATCCTGTTACACTTGAATATCGCAACTAAGACTTGAATAAGTCTTTCATGATTATAATTTCTGAATATTATATTATTTTATATAATAAATTTTCATTTTAATTTACAGGACTATAGCAAACCAATCGATAAACAAGAAAAGAAGCCAATTGAACAGCATTGGCGCAAGCACACGCTCGCCTACCTGAACACTGAGGATGGAAAGGTGGATCTCAAGTATAGACCTGTTATTGATGAGACTTTGGATGGTGAGGTTGCGACGGTGCCACCAGCAATTCGCTCCTACTAGAAGAATACACAAACACACACATTTACACACACAAACACACATAGACTCTCGAACACCTACACACACCTGAACGGATGTTTACTTAACAAGCAAAATTCAAGTCATAAAATGAAGTTTTTGGGATCCTATATATATACTTTATGCTGCTGCTTTCAATATCCTTTTGTACTGATGTGTGTGAAACTAACGATGTCAAAATTCTTAGATATTCTCTTTTTATTGATAATGTATACAGTTGTAAATGCTTATCATTTTGTACGCTTTCCAGTGCCCTCCACAATTACACAGATTATTTTATTAGTTACTTGATTTCAATTGTTTATACTTATCTAAAGAAATAAATTATAGCGAGTGAAAGTTAGTGAAAGGATGTTGACGATGACGATAATGACGCCTATTCTGTATAAAAACACGTCAAGAAAACCAATTTTCTAGTATTTGTTAAATCTATTAAATTATTGAAGAAAAATATGTAAAAAAAAAGAAATAAATACATAAAACCAAAACTGTTTGCTATAAATTATGTATATTACAATTTTACAAAAATAACAATAACAAAAAGCGAATAATTATCTTCGGTAGCCGAAGATTTAATACCCTTGCAAAGCTCTTAATAAAATTGTTCAAATGAAAGCTATAAACTACTAGAAAGTTTTTTAACTGGTCTTAATTAACAATATAGGAGCTACATATTTTGATACAAAATTATAACATACCCTGCAAGAGTAATTTTCAATAAGTACATTAGTTTACTTCTGGCAAAGCTTAGCCTTGAAATACGTGCACTTGGCTTAATTTAAGTTGAAGTCCCGTCAAGCTATTAACTGCAGCAGTATTAAAACCTGTGGGACCACATACAGCCACATAGCTGAAGGACTCGGACTGGTTTGCTTTAAATAAAGGCGCCAGCAACTCCTGAGATATGCGTCTGTTATCCGATTGTTGCTCCGTCTGGGATAAAATGTGGCTGTAAGTGAAACGTTCGTCGGAATCCTGTAGAGCCTGCAATTTATCTCGCAGCCAAATGTCCGACTGTGTCTTGTTGAAGTACATCAAATGAAGCCGTTCACTGTTGCAAAAAATTAAATATATTTAATATTCTTTTAAAATAAAGAGCGACAAAACTTACATGCGATTCGTATGCCGCTTGAGCAGCGGTCGCAAAAGGCTCAAAATGGGCGTTAGACCGCTGCCAGCAGCCAGGAACAGAATGTTGCGATGTGCTGCCAGGTCGGACAGCAGAAAGCTGCCACGCGGCAGAGTCAACTGCACAGTTGCGCCCTTAGATAGTTGATGCAGATGGCTAGACACAGGTCCACTTTCGTAATGCTTTATGAGAAAGTGCTGCGTTGTGGCCGAACTTAAATCAGCGTCCACTTGGTCATTGTTCGAAGGCAGGCAGGTGTGCGGCACGGGTGTATAGCTGCGCTGAAGTAACTCACCATTATATGGCACCTCAATATCCAAATGATAACCTACGGGCAGATGAATGAGCACCTGTTGCTTGGCACTTTGCAAGCTCAACTCAAAAGAGTCGTGATTGAAATGCTCGCAGCACAATACTTCAAAGTCGTACTTTTCTTCATAAGCACGCAAGGCATCCAGTTTACTGACCGCATGAGTGCCATATGTTGTCCAAGGTTCCTCAACTTGCTTGCTTAGGACCACCTCAACTTTGCCCGTCTCTGGGCCAACGCGCACAGCCTTTGGTGGCCAATTGACGGGACTGCTGAACTGGAAATTAAATACATGCCAACTATCAGATAGTTGCACGCGCACCTCTAAGACCTCAGCAGCCGTGTTACGCTTTAAGAACACTCCAGGATTGGCCAAGCGACGTGTATAAAAGCAGAGAGTTAATTCGCTACGCTGCTGTATCCAATCAAAGCGCGGCACAAGTTCCGCTGGCGCTGGAGGCGGTCGGATTAACTCCGTTTCCTCTTTGGCAACAATGTTCTCCTTCAGCGGCCCCACATAGCACTTGCCCAGCAACTGTGGATAGTTGACCCAGGCATGCACCTCGTCAAACAGTTTGGTGGCATCGCGTCCCACGCCGCGCATCAGTTCATCGACACCGCCCGGATGGAAGTCCATGTAACGTGTTACATTGAAAACTCTACCTCTTATAGCCATCCAAGCATCATTTACTTGGTTGTGTCTGGCCAATTCGCTGCGGCTGACAGGCACAACACGACCACCAGTGCCAGAGAGATCAGCGCCCGAATTGCATAGCCGTATCCAGCTCATCAGCGAGTAGCCTGGCTTCAGAGCACATTTGTTTCGCGGATTACCCGTTGCCGATCCCGAGTTTTTTACATTGGAGCTAGCAGATAATTGCTGTGGCGCTGAACTGGGCAATTGCAGACTGCTCATCGACAAAGCAGCCACTGTCGGTGGTTTAAGCGACGTTTTGTTAATTGGATTTGGTGGTTTCATCGTTGAATCGCTCATACTGCAATTTTATTTGTTGTTGTTTTGTTCTTGGCTCAACAGCTGAAATCGAAATTAGATTGCAAGCTCATATCGAAATCAGATGTTTGCTATCGATAACAAGAACGGTACACACATATCGATTTAGTTTTAACAACTTTATTGTAGCACTTAAAAGTAATAAGTATTTTTAATTTAAGACATTAATTTGATTTATTTCGTGTATTATTAAATTCAATTAAAATTTGACTGCCAATAAATTTTGTAAACAAAGCTAAAATAAAGCCAAAAATTGGCAATTTAAACAATTTGGGTAAATCTACTATATCAATTTACAAATATTATTTAACACTACCGCCAATATAAAACTATTAACCCAAAGAGTCTGTTTAACTATGTATAATTTCAGTAAAAAATTCAAGTTCAATATTGATAAATTTCTTAAATTTTCCCGATTGTTTTGAGTGGCTTTACCATAGTAAGTAGGGGTATGACAGAATTATCACGCAGGTTGCAGTCAAAAGCTGGAAGGCCCTTAAAGACATAGTTCATTCAGCTAGTTCAGTGAGTGTTCAATTGAACTTATTCTGAGTAATTCCATACAACTCTCGTGAATCTTCTGCAAGACACAAATTATTTACAAAAATTTACATTTAAAGCTCGTTTAAAAGTTTAAGAAAATGATTGTTTCGCGTTTGGCGTATCCACTTAACGTGGCGCTTTGTCAATTCGCTCGCCAAACGGCCCGCAACAACAACAACAATGCTTGTCGTCATATGTCGGGCATCCTGTTCCGCAGCGGTGCCATCAAGCCAAAACCAAGTGAGATGCCTTTTGGTTTACTGGCTATCCTCTGTGCTGTGATTCCTGGACTCTTTGTGGGCGCCACCATCAGTAAGAATGTGGCGAACTTTTTGGAGGAAAATGATTTGTTTGTGCCCTCCGATGATGACGATGATGAAGACTAAGTACGTGTCATTGGGAGAGTATAAATGGAGCCTCTAGTCACCAATGGATGAGACAATAGCTTGGAGTATGCTCCTTCCTTCTGTTAACCCATCTAAGCCAAAAGTTATTTATCTATCTCTATTAAATTTTGCATTGTTAATCTTGTATAACTTTAAGATAAAACATAGAACAATTGTACGTTGCCGCAATTTGCGCTCTCGAATTGTACGTACATGTAATTTATTTAAATAATTTTCTTTTAATAATATTTGCTAGGCTTTTGTAATGACGAATGTTAATGCGATTAAATAAAGTTGAGTAAATTGAAGCACATGTTTAAATTGTTATATAAAGATATCCAGCAAACTGAATAATATGTACAAAATATAAAAATAACTTTGTATATACATATATATGTATATGTTCAAATTTAGACACGATTTCTGCGGGTAGCTGACTTAATTCCGAAATAATATGTTGTTCAAGAACATATATGACACTATCGATAGTATCAATTGAATTAAAGAAGCTTAATTTATTGAATAAGTCTAAATGAATCTCTTGAATTACAAATGTCTACATAAATGTCAAACTGACAATTTATTGATTTTCGATAGTTTAACATTACTAGACACTGTCGAAACTATCGACATTATCGATGACTTAGCTTGGAAAGCTACCCATACCCCTCCCTTTAAAAGAAATCACAAAATATTGTTTTTTGCCGAAGTGGAATTTTATTTAATGAAATTTTTTGGGTGTACAAATGTTTTATTCTGCTCATTTTTGTTGTTGAACTGTTTGCTGTGTGCGCATACTACAAATTCAATCGAATATTTTATATTTCTGGATTGGCTCAAAGCGCAATAATTGTTGTTGTTCAATTGATTTAAACTTTGTAACATGCAATCCAAAACTTTTAACAAATATCGTTTTTTGAGTTTTACAAATTATTGTTTGTTTATATCGTTTTAAATATATATCTGGTATATATATTATATATTTATGTGTGTTGTTGTGTCTTATATTTGTTAAAAAGTAAACCTTTTTTGTGAAGGTCAATTTTTTTTAATCTTCTCATCAAAATACTCAAAAAATGTTCAATATTCCAAATCGGGTTTTGTTTATATGTTGTATTTTTTTAATATTTTTGCAGCTGTTTGCGTATAAATGTTTTTTTGTGTTTTGCAATTTTTTCAAATATTTTTTTTATTTTTTACTTTATTTTTCATTTTGTTTAATAAAAAAATATGAATTTCCACGCATGCTACATGCGCATGGCCTATTCTTGTTATCCTTTATCCTTTTCGCCTTTTGCTTTTCAATATAATCGTTACATATGTATGGTTGTAAAAACATCATCTTTCTTTTTTAACAAAAAGGCTGAACGCAAAAAATAAAATATAACTTGGCGTTCCGCTCGCTTAACATGTTTTCTTCGCATTTTGTTTCTTTCAATATACATGTATATGCAAATATTGTAATGATTTTTTTAATTTTATTTATTTTTCATTTTTGTTTTATTTTTTGATAAACATAAAAATCTGCTTGCTTGCATTTCCCCTATCAAAATGTTCTCAACGCGCTTTAGCGCTCCTCTCATGTTTTCTTGTATTTTTTCATATATGGTTGTAATATATATATGTGTATGTATTTTTTTGTTTAAGATTTTTTTTTACATTCGTTTTACAATTTTTTTGTATGATTTTTCATTTTTTTTTTATTGTTTTGTATTTATTTTTTGTTTTTTAAAATTGTATTTTTCTCTCAACATATTGATTTTTGTTGGATTTTTTTTTTTCAAAGTAGCAAAAACTTGACTCTCATATTCTTGCGGTTGTTATTGGTTTCTGTTTTTTTTTTCCTCTTCTGATCTATATATTTCGTTTATTTTTACATTTTTTCGTTTTTATTTATTTTAAGATTTTTTGCAATTTTTTTGTATTATTTTTTTTTCATATTTTTTAAAAGTTGCATCATTTTCTTTTTTTTGCTTTGAAATGACAGAAAAAATATAACATATTCACTTTCAAGTGTGTGTTGTAATGATGTTGTTTAGAAAGTTGTTTTATGTGTACGAAAATTCTTTAGTTTTGTTTGCATGGGATGTAACAAGAAACTTGCCGACTGGCTTTGACAATTTCAATTATATGTCTCATTTCGAGCATTCATTAATTTATAATATTAATTCTATTTAATTTGCATTTTCTTTGCGCATACAAAATAAACATATTTCAGTGTTCAAAGAAATAAATATATAAGTATTCATATATAAATTGTGTTGATAAAATGTTTTTCTTCTGTTTACATATTTTTCTGCTCAAGTGTTTTTGTTTCTTCTTTTGTTTTTTGGTTTTTGTTAAAAAGAATGAAAAATATATAATGCAAAGATCTTGTTTTTGTATGTGTTGTTTTGTAAGCACAGTTTGCTACATAAAATCTTTAAATGCGTTCGAAATTAAATGATTGAAATTGTTTTGTTTTCATATATCGTTCGTCGACCTTCGGTATAAGGTAAGAAAAATAGTCGGCTATCAGTTTTGTTGTGTATTTAGTTTGTTGTTCATCTGTATCTTGTTGCTTGTTGTTGTCATTCGCTGCGTTTTTCCTTTGCTTGAGCATCAATATGCGAATTATTAAAGTTTGTTTATAAATTGAAATTGAAATGGGGAAAAAACTGGAAAAAAAAAACATAGAAAAACGTACGTTAATATATAATTCATTCGAATTTAAATTAAATTACTTACATTTTTTGGTTGTCGAGTGATTGTAAAAATTTTAATCCGCTTTTGTTTCTTGTTGTTGTTATTATGTTGTCGAGCTTAGTTGGCGGGCTCGGTGACACGATGAACCTGCAACACTGCGACTGCCTCCTCCACCTTGGCTTTGAGTGCCTCCTGATCCTCCAACATGTGCAACAGCTCAGAGTTCTCAATCTCCAGCAACATGCCAGTAATCTTACCAGCAAGTGCGGCATGCATGCGCTCAATCATTGGATATAGACGCTCGCCCAGAATTTGCTTCTGTTCCTGTGGCTTAGCGTTAGCCAACAATGAGGCAATGAGCTTCTCTTGGTCTGCAAACAAAAAGGAGAATTTAATTAAGAAATTATATAAATTAAATAAATTTGTATGCTTTTACTCACTTTTGCCCTGGAGCTGTTGTGGCATCGGTTGGGCCTGCTGCATTTGCTGCACTGGCGGATTACGCATGTTGGCTGTGTATTTGTAGCTTGAAGCGCGCTGCTGAGCACCGCCGGCAATTTGAGCGCCAGCGATTTGCATATTGGGAGCAGCCACAGATTGTTGGCCTGTAATTGCGCGTGCACCAGAGCTGCGCATATTGTTAGCCGCAGCAGCGGCTGCAGCAGCGGCGGCATGCGTGCCCTGCACCTGCTGTTGCTGTGCACCGCGTGCACCGGCTGCAGACTGGCGGAACTGTGTTGGCACAGCACCGGCTGCACCCTGGAAGCCACCAGCAGCGGCGGAAGCAGCGCCGGCCTGCACACTCTGCACCGCTGTTGCGGGACGCACCTGTGGTGCCCATCGTGGCGTATTGCGCATCTGTGTGGTCATCTGTGGTCCGAAGAAACGCTGGCTTGGCGCAATTGTGGGCACAAAGAAACCGCTGGCTGTGTTTGGCTGGAACAGCTGTCCCAGCTGCTGCATACGCATGCCGGTCATATGACGCATATATTGGGATGCCAAATGCGCCTTACGCTCCTCCTTGCGCTGTGCCAGTGCCACATATAAAGGCTTGCTGCCGACAACGCGTCCGTTCAGTTCAGTGACAGCGCATGTGGCTTCATTGGGCGAAATGAAGCAAACGAATCCAAAGCCCTTGGAGCGGCCTTCCTCATCGGTCATTACCTTGGCCGATGTGATGGTGCCATATAGCGAGAACTCCTTACGCAGGCGTTCATCATCAATTGAATCGTCTAGATTCTTTACATACAAATTGACGCCGAATACAGATTCGTGACGCTTCTTCTTAAGCTCCTCAAACTTGCGCTTGAGCTCCTGCTGGCGCTCGGCCTTCTTTTGGGCACGAGCCACATACAGAGATTTGCCCTCGCCCATATCCTTGCCATTAAGTGCCTGTACGGCAGCCTCAGCAGCCTCGGTGGTTTCAAAGGCAACGAAGCCAAAGCCCTTGCTCTTGCCATCTTCCTTAGACATGACCTAAAGTTAAAAAAGAAAAATAAAGTAATTAATATTTCAACTGTATATGTTTAAATAGATTCAATTTGATGCTTACTTTGTAGCTGGTTATCTTGCCGTATGGCTCAAAGAACTCCTTGAGTTTTTCATCATCAAACTCCTCTGTAAAGTTCTTAACATAAACATTTGTGAAAAGTTTGGCCTTCTCGCCCAGCTCCTTCTCGCGCTCCTTGCGCGGTATGAATTTGCCAACGTAAACCTTCTTGCCATTGAGCAACATGCCATTTACTTTATCGATGGAGGTATTTGCGGCCTCCTCTGTCTCAAAATGCACAAAGCCATAGCCTTTGGAGTTGCCCTTCTCATCGGTGGCAACTTTGCAGCTCAGAATATTACCGAACGCGGAGAAAGTATCATAAATGGCCTTATTATCAATTGTCTTATCGAGGTTCTTGATAAACACATTACCAACGCCCGAGCGGCGTAGTGAAGGATCGCGCTGCGACCACATAATGCGAATCGGCTTGTTGCGAATCAAATCAAAGTTCATTGTATCCAAAGCACGCTCAGCTGTATCAGAAGATAGCAAAATTTTAAAATAAATTATAATTAATAAAGTGCAACTAAACAATATCGAATAAAATGGTCAAATTGTTACAGTAAACCATAATTAAAGGCAGAGTCTGATTTAAATGGGACCTATATAAAATTTCATTTTTTTTCTTTTTTAAATTAACAACATATTATTCTTTATTTTTGTAACTCTTCTACTTCTGCGCTTGCTATAATTACTGCATAAAGCGCATGGTAAGTCAAGCCTGTTGTAACATTTCTCTGGCAACTTTGAATCTTAGTCGGCTCAAAATGGTTTAAATATTTGACCAACCAATGGGTAGAAGTTGCCTTAACTCTATAAACATTACAATATTCCTATTTTATTTAAAATTTGTGTAACGCTCCTAATTTTGTAAATGACAAAAGGAATCATTTACATGGTAAGATAGCGTGTTTTATTCTGGCAACATTGAATCTTAGTCAGCTCAAAAAGAGGTTTTAAATTTTTGACCAACCAATGGGTAGAAGTTGCCTTAATTTTATAAACATTACAATATTCCTATTTCCTTTACAATTTGTGTAACGCTCCTAATTTTGTAAATGACAAATGAAATCATTTACATGGTAAGGTTGCGTTTTATTCTGGCAACATTGAATCTTAGTCAGCTCAAAAAGAGGTTTTAAATTTTTGACCAACCAATGGGTAGATGTTGCCATTTAATAATTTAAATTCTATATATTTAATTTTTCGATTGTAACGCTTCTACTTCTGTATATGAGAGAGTTGGGTACTCAGCTACATGGTAAGTCACGTTTTAATTTAATTTAGCAACTTTGAATCTTAGTCGGCTCAAAATGGTTATAATAATTTGACCAACCAATGGGTAGAAGTTGCAGGAGTAATAAATAAATAAATAATACACATATTGCATTTGTTAGTTTATGCATTCTTTATAATCAGTGTTGGTAAATACCAAAATAGCAGGCAAATGTCAAAGCGCAATAGGAAATGTCAAAAAAATATCCTAAAAATGCCATTCAACGCCTTTTGCCAATTGATATTAAGGTATTCCAGCAACTGATTTTAATTTGATTTACATTTTTGGTGCATGTACAGAATTTTACATATATTCATATATTATAGCTATCATATTTTATTCATATATTTATTAAATCAGTTGCTGGAACACCTTAAACCTAAATTTAAAAATGGTGCTGACAATTTTAAAAACTACAAGAAATACTAAAAAAATTACCTAATATTATCAATATAGAACAAAAACATTTTATTATTTAAAGTGTAAAACGAGCTCACCATTTTGTTAATTGCAAAATTAAGTCTTAAAAATAAACTACAAAAAAAAACCATCAACAAACGCAGTTCACTAAACTTTGCGGAATGTGATGACTACGCTTTCACGCAGCCTGGGTCTTAATTCAATAAAAAATAAAAACGAAATGTAAACGACCTTTTCGTAATCAACAACAAAATAAAAGCTGAGAAGCGCAGTTTTTATAGTTGTAGCGGTGAAAGTTGAAGTTTGTTTTCATTTGTAAATTCAAAAAAAAAAAAAAATACATATAAATAAGGAAAGAAATGTGGAATTAAGTGTTGAATTTTTTTGGACTTTGGTTGGCATGCCAAGAATTTACACGTGTTAATGAATGAGCAGTGCACATGAATGAAGAGGCGGTAGACATAGTATGGCCTTGCATTTAATATAAAAAAAAGTGAAAGCAAAACAAAGAGAAAAGTCGAGCTTCATATATTTTGATATTTTGCCACGACACAAAAGCAAACAAAAAATCAATGTAAAAACGTGCAAATATTCGCTAATCAAGTATAACCTATAAATAAATAATAAAGCAAGTTTTTTTTTATTGCTTAAATGTTTAAAAGGCGCGGGCGAGCGTGCATAAACAATAAACACATGTTTACGACGCACTCACACACTCAGAGATATATGCAAACTCTATGCGTAAGTGTATGTGTGTGTGAGCGGCACTTGGAAACAATAAACTGACGCCATTTGTGAGGCGTCAGCAGAATGGGGCGTGTCGTATGCGATAAGCTGTTGTTGTTGAAATTAAATATCAAAGCATCAAAGAATTGCAGTTTTTGTAGAAACTTCCAGTTCTGTGATGACAGCCAGCTGTTTTTTTCTTCTGCTTCTTCTTGCCTTTTGTTCTCTCTTTCACTTTCTGGCACACAAAAACTGGAATTTTAACGCACACACAAGCGAACGCTCTTGGTACGAGTGTGTGTGTGTGTGTGTGTGCAAAAAAATTGTACACGTGTTTTCATTTCTTGTGTCACTGTGAGACTCTTTATAAAGCCCTCTCTCCCCGCCCTTTTTTTATTAGTTTACACATGCATTTACATGGATATAATATTAATTTCACAATATACTTATATATATATATATATTCATTACTCACCATCGGCTGGCTGCTGGAAATTGACGTAGGCATAGCCCAATGAGCGACGGGTAACAACGTCGCGGCAGACACGAATGGATAGAACTGGGCCAGCAGTGGAGAACTTCTCAAAAAGTCCAGCTTCGTTTATGTCCTGATGTAAATCACCAACGTATAATGAAGCCATTTTTGGTGATTAGGTCCTCCTTAAAACAAAATTGAAAATATACATGTATTTGGCTATCAATTATTACAAGTAATGTCAAAAAATCTCTCTCTCTTTTTCTCTCTCCTATTCCCTGACAGTTCACAATTGCAAGAATAATATCAGATAATACATTAAAAAAAAAAGCGGCGTGGTTTTTGCTTTCAACTCTTTCTCATGTATGTGTGTGCATATATGCGTGCGTGTCTGTGTGGCAATACTGACGCATGTGACAGTTGGACGGGCGGTCGGTCGATTGGTCGACATGGCAACACTGCGCGGCATAGGCATGTGCTTTGTTGTTGCTGCTGTGTTTCCTTCTTTCTTTTACACACACCCGTCGGCCCAATAGTTCAGAACTCATGTTGGAAAATTTCCACATGCGCACACACACACTCATATGCACGCACACACGTTTGGCCCGCACCCGAATCATTAATTTACTCTAATTTGAATACTAAATCTTAAGTAATGCAGGCTCACATACAATCTAACTTGCAAATCACATAGTGGGCTCTGGGTCTTCGTTTTCTTTGTTCGTGTTCTTTAGCAATTTACAGCGCTCTTTTTTGGACGACAGCTTACGTCGCCATCTTGCGTGGCACACGAATCACATTTCACAAGAAAATTCCGCATTTTTGCTTTGTCTTGTGTTTTCGTATTTGCAATGGTACTTACGTTTTCAACACTTGCTCGAATTTTTTGCTACTTTTTACAATTTTTTTTTTGGTTGCTTTTTATATTTTTAATTTTTTTTTTTATTTTTTTAAGATTTTTTTTTCTTCACAAAAAATATGTGATAAGTCGTGTGCTAAGCGAAACCACGACCGCTCACTTAAACGGACTCTACTCGACTCGCCGAGTTTTTCTCTCGCCTGTGTTGGGAAGGGAGAAAATTACTCGCTTCATGTCGTTCTCGCTATTTTAAGAGAATGTCACTCGCAGTTTATGGCCTGGCCATTATTTTTTTGGCATTAGCTAGCACTGCCATACGATACTGTGCAAATTGACAAGGACCCTCTAAGTAAATATAAAGAATTATTTATTAACGACAATTATTTATATATATACAAATATAAATATATATATTAATTTGTACTTTGATTAAAATAATTATTTTCCAACTCGCCTATATTTTTTTTTACAATTAACCAACACTGATGTTTTTGCCGGTTTTGGCATTGGCAGGCAACAAGAGAGAGCCCTGTTAAAAATAAACTAACAGCACTGTTATGCTAACAGCGTAAAATATGCGAACATTTTTGACAATGTCAAATTTGGCTAGAAATAAAATTTTAAATTAATATTAATAAATTATTAAGCAATTGAAAGTCTAATATTGCTTGACAAAATATTATTAGTATTAGAGTCCAGATTGCGGTGCGATCTGCTATGTTTTCAGGTGGTCCACTAAGCTTTCCAGAAACACCTTCCGGCCTTATTTCTGGTATTCCCCACAAAATTTACTTACCCGTGCCGTTAATAAAGCGGGGAAGAGTTTTTGCCACGAGACGTGCCTTACGAATTTCACACAACCACTTCGCGACCGTAACAATTGCTATATATTTGTTTTAATGCACAAACAGTAAAAAAATGCACAAATAAAAACTAAACTTTTTTTTTATTTTTTTGTTTTTTTACGAAATAAAAAACAATTAAGCAAACCAACGAAATAAGTACATCGAACAATCGATTTTAATTATTTTTAAGTTTTTTTGTTGGCTAATAAACCAATTTTTTTGTGTGTGTCTCCTACTGAATTGTTTGGTAGACTGGCATCAATTGCTTTCCAATTTAAAACCTACATTTCGATGGCTGTGGCGCCTACTTGGATTAGAAACATTTTTGGAAGAACAAACGAGCGTTGCTGGATATTGTGTCATGTTTTAAAAGAAAATTAATATCGCTTTAAAGTGTCAAATAAAGTGTATTAAAATTCCTGAGAAAATTTGTCAATTTTTCTACTTTTTAATAATATTTGATAAAAGGCGGATCATAGAAACAAAATAAAAATTTTGTTTAATGAATAAAGAAACTTCTCTGCAAGATTTTGTTTGTTCCACTTCTAAGAAAAATAAAAATACATAAATTAGTTTGCTCTTATTATATAAACATTTATTTAATGGTTTCATTTACACATATAGATATAATATTTAATGTGCTTTGCTTTTTTACTTTTGTAATGCAAATGCGAATGCGAAATTGCATGAGATTATTATTTATATTTTCATTTTGTTTTTTGCGTTCAACTCAATTTTGATTTCATGTGAATTTTCATAATACTAAAAATTAAAGTGTATTTATTCATTATTGAATTATGCCTAATCTATGGGTAATTAGAATTATCCCTACTTATTTGTTTTATTTTATTTTAAATGTGTAGTATACCTCAAGTATTTTTTGTATGCATAACATGATTTGCTTGGATTTTTTCTGATTTGTTTTCAAGTTTCAAGTACAGTACATATATTTTTCGAAAATATATATAGTTATGTATGTAATAATGTTATAATAGCTATGTTTTATAGTTGAATGTGAACTGAAACTTAATTATACTAATTCTGGGGCAAATAAATGTATGTATTCATATACTTTAATACGTTTCTTCTTTCACCAGGAATAAATTTAAACAATAGCTTCAGTTTAATGTTCTAATACTTTCAATTGTCCAAATTGATACGATATAAAGATTTTAATGTTTTTTTTTCTTATTTCAACAATAATAAACTGCCATTGCACAATTAAAACCTGTATTCATTTACATTTGTTGTTGCCAAACATTTTTCTATTTTTGGCAGTGCCTTATCATTTAACAAAACAAAAGGTAGATGGCCTAAAAAAACCTGGCAGCTAATTTTCGGCTTAAACAATTAATGAAAAATAAAGTAATTCAAAATAATAATAGTAATCAGTGAACCCAACAAGTATCCAATGCTTAGTTCTCATTTGTCGGTGTGGTTGTTGTTACTGCTGCTGTTGATGTTGTTGCTGCTGTTGATGTTGTTGTTGTTGCTGTTGTGGAAGCAGCATCTCCACCCCATTCAATGAGATACTGCACCTGTCCATTGGGCAAGCGCCGTTTGGCGCGTATAGCAAAAGGTTCGCCAGCTTTAATGCGATTCATGGTGCCGCCAAAATATTTATTCACCGATTGCTTTAAGTCCTGCATCGAGTGTCCACCATTAACACATGTGGCACCGTTGCTGGCGCTGCTGCTGCCATTAGTTGCCGTGGAACTGGTGGAATTACGTCGACTATTGTGGGCTGGTGAACTGCCGCATGACTTTTGCGGTCGCTGACGCAGCAAACGTCCATGTGTTGGCCTCTCGGGTGGCAGCAGTAACGGCGCTGGTTGCGGCGGCGGCGGTGGCTGCAAATCTTTGGCATATATGGGAAAGTAGTTGCTGGATGTGGGATTAATTATTGTGGTGTTGATCACCTGTAAGACAACAAAAACAAAAATAATTTGTTAATTTGAAACAATGTGTTGTATAAAATAAAAGACTAAAAATAAGACTAAACTCTCAAAAGTAGTTTACTTTTTAGAAGCTTAACAAATTGATTTTAAAACAAACATAATAAATATGTATATAATTACATTTATACATAATTATTAAAGATTAAACTATAGGAATAGTATTTCTACAATTTCTATTAACTACTCACCTCGACGGCCGTGGTCAGGCGTCTGGTGCGACGTCTGCGCACCTCCTGATTGGGACCAATGGTAATATCTTTGGCACTCAGTCTTCGCTTTATGGTGCGCACCATGCGCGGCTGTTGTGCAGCCGCAGTTGCCTTGGCCAGCTCAGCATTGCTCAGCTGCTTGCCGTTCTTCAGTTTGAATATGCAAGTCAGACCAGCAGCGCTTGTCCCAATGCCACCACCAATATTACGCTGTTGTATGGATTTCTTGGGTGTGGTCATCAAAAAGGGATTATTGCGACCAAGAAAATTAACTGGCGGCGGTATAATGAGATCCAGCGAGCTAGTGCCACGGCTGCTACTCGAATTCTCATCGGATGAGAGATCACAGTTGCGGCTGTTGTCGTAACGTTTCGACAAACGGAATGCCTTGCGTTTGCGGCTATTGCTGTAGTTGCTGCCGTTGCCGTTGGCGGCAGCATTTATCTGAGGTGGCACCGCAGCGGGCGCCACGAGTTTACCAGGTTGACCATCGTTGGCATTATCATCGGCCAGATCGGGCGTGCGTTCCTGCGCTTTGATAGCCTGCTGATTATAAGAAATATTTATATAATTTTCTATATGTATTATTATGTTGTTTATACATTAAATTTGGATAAATTTATGTATCCCAAATATCTGAGAGTATGTGTATATTACATATAATTTCGAAGCTTCCGATTACCAAATGTTGTTGCATATTCTTATTTACCTGCTGCTCTCCGGCCGCTGTTGCCGGCTGCTCCTGCTGCTGCATATTGATTTGTTTCTTGGCCTTTTCTATAATTTGCTTGATGGGTATTTCATCTTCACTAGTTTCTGCCTCAGCTTCAACCTCGACCGCTGTCTCGACAATGTCCTCCTCCTCGTCTTCATCCGTATGAAACTCGTACACATCCTTGGCAGATGATGATGATGATGAACTCTTGCCAATGATGTCTTCTTGAGTTGGTTTCTTTGGCTGCATTTCTTCTGGCATAAGCAGCAGTTTAAACTTGTCCACTAACAACTCGTCACAGAGCACTTCGTGTGGCTGCAGAAATACCCGAGGAGTCAACGGTGGTCCGCTTTGCCGTAGTGCGTAATAGGCAGGCGCTCGCTTAAATTCACGACCACAAATAAAACGATCTGAATATTCCTTAAGCGTTTGTTTAATGCGTTCCATTAATGCCGTTTCGGGCAGTTGTCGCCACTCCTCAGATATGGGAAACTGATGTCGCTGCTCGAGTATAAACGGCCAAATGTCCTTTAAAAGATGATGATATTTCTGATGCTGATGCTTTCGTAAATTGTACAGCGTTATATGCAGCATATCAACCCAATCAATTTGCAGACGACGCACATACTCTACACCATCATTGCAAACAGTGCAGCAGAAGACAAAGAAGCTAAAAAACAAAAAATTGAGAAAAATTCGAGTTACGGAAGCAAAATTGTATGTAATATGCTTAGTAAACACTATTGTCACACGATTTAGTTCGTATTAGAGAAATAAATCGAGTTATAGACGTTCGACTTATGGAAGTTCGACTGTATTAGTGTTAGATAATTCTATTTGTAATTTTGTGAGCACTTACATGTCGCCACGCAGCAGCTTGCGCTTAAAGTTCTGCATACATTGTGTGTGAAACCAGTTGCTGCACTTGCAGCACTGCAGCATGTTGTGATCAAATTTTCCTGGCTTGCCACAATAGCAATAAATTTGCTCCTCATTGACGCGATGCTTTTCATCCCAGCTAAGCTTGTCCACCTGGTTACAAAACAATAGATAATGTTATTAAATCTTAATAATTATTATTCATAATTTAACTTACATGATACGGCAATTGGCGACAAATGCCTATGGGTTTGTTGGCCTCATTTTGTGCAATTGATGTCTGCAATTTCATGGGCTTGGCGCAACGTTTGCAACACCAAATTCCGCTGGCAATTTCAGTGGTGCAGCCACGATGATAGCCGCGACCGCAACGTTCACAAATTTCAACAATATCTTCGTGTTGGGAACGTTTGCAGGCCACGCACATGGGTCCAGTATTATGGACAGCGGCACCGCCGCTGCTGCTCGGCTCATGCCCCAATTTGCGGAGCTTCTCGACATCGCACCATTGCTCCGATTTATCATCGAAGCGTACAAGATATTGTTGTTTGGATTGTGCTATAATAGTGCCTAAATAAAAGCGTCCATCGTTGCATTTTATAAAGACATCCTCTTGCAATGCATAGGTAATTATGGGCAGGGGACTTGACGGTGCAACTGTTGGTGGTGGTGGTGGTGTTGGCGGTGTAAGTGGTGCTTCAGCTGCCACTACAACCTCGACATCGGCATCGACCTCTTCAATGCTTTGTGTGACGCTTGTGAAGCTCTGCTTCAATTGTGTCGTTGGCGAATTAATTCGGCTGCTGCTGCTGGGCGATTTTAAAGGCGAGCAGCTTAAAGTCTCTGGGGTTGTTGGTGGTGTTTGCGGTGTTGTTGTTGTTGAGTCTGGCTCATCTATAATTATGACAGCAGCGCTAGCAATGCTGCTGCTGGTGCTGCTACTCCGAGCGTTTGAATTGGAGTTGCAACTGCTGCTGCTGCAGCTGCTGTCAGCTGTGCTGCTATCAATAAGTGGCGGCAGCAGCGCCGCTTTGTGCTGTATAGCGGGTATTATGGGCGAGGGTTGGCAGAGATTTGGTTCCGTATAATGATTATTAATGCATATATTAATGCGATCCAGCAATACAGTGGAGGAGCTAGAAGCGCTGTTGCCGTTGTTGTTGATGTTGTTATTATTGTTGCTGCAACTAACTGGCACCAAAGGCGGCGGTGGCGGCTGCAGCTTGGACGCTGCTGCTGCTGCAGCGTAATATGCACTAACAGGCGCATATAGTTCGGCAGTGGAATTGGTTGAACTGGGCGTGGCATAAAGCTGATTTATCTGCTCAGTGTTTTTATTAAGACTATAAACATTTGGTGCTGTGCTTATAATGCGTATATTGTTTATATTATTCGCCTTAAATGGACTCGACTGCGCTTGTTGTTGTGGTTGCTGCTGCGTAGTGTAATTGTTGGTTATTTGTATGCTGCTGGGATGTGTAGATGCTGCCGCTGCTGCTGCTGTGTTTGCATAATAACGCTTAGCGACGCCGGTGGTGGGGGGCAGTATTTGATAGGTCAGCCATTGCTGTGAATTTGGCAACGTTGCTGTTGCCGCTGCTGCTGCTTGTGGCTGTGGTAAATAACTGTATGCAGCCGGTGCAGCGGCGACAATTTGCTGTGCCACATTTTGTGACGTGTTGTTCATATGCTCATGTGTTTGCAAGTGAAAATGGTTGTTCATCATTTGTATTAAATTTATTGTGCAGTTTGCTTTTGTGTCCAGTCTTTTCTAGAAAAAAAAAACACAATATATAAATAAATTAATTAAGAATCGAGCCGATAGCCCAGGGCGATTAGTGCTGTAGGTTAATAATCTAACTGTTCATGTTTCACAATAAAAAATATACAAATAAAAATTATTCATTTTTGTTAGATAGTTTATTTTTTTGCCTGTTTGCTCAGGCAACAACAACAAACTGGCGCCTTTTTCCAAGCAATTTGTTGCTGTGCACATACATACACCGCCACACACATATACATGCATGCGTATGGAAAAAGAGAGCGAACGGAGAACGGTTTGCGGGCCCTTTTGTATTCTACTTCTTACCTAAATTTTTTTTCTCACTTTTAAGCGTGATCTAAACATACCTTTTAGTGTGTGTTCAACACATGTATTAACTTAATATAGCATTAAATTGCATTCGTTTAGTAATTGTAAGTAGTTTTGTGCATGTTTCAGCATTATATCAAGCAAAAATGCACTAAAAACAATCACTTGATTCGGCAATTAAAAGTGTCAGCCATTTTTCAGCATATGCACAGTGTTAGCGAATGACTGAATGGATAGTGTTGCGCAGCGTTCAATCATGAAAGCCCTTAACGCTTAGTACTATAATAAATTTAAACAAATATAAATTAATATATCATTAACATTCGTATGCCAAATACTTAAATTAAAATATTATTTCTTTCAAAATTAGTACATAATTTAAATTTGTATTGTTGTATCGCGCTGGAATATACCAGCGAGTACTCGATACTTTTGTGCAACATATAAATAGCAGCAGCGTTGTCTTCGATAGGTTTTTGCAGCTCGACTTCGAGACCGATAGCAATAGTGCGAACGAGGAGGAAGAGAAAATATTTTGTTCGTGATTTCAACAATTACGCTGTGCATTAAATTGTGAAAAAATACATAAAAAGTGAATAATTGTGTTAACAAACTAAAAGATATTGAAAAATAAGTCGAAAGTCAAATAAAAGACACTATATAAGTAAGCTTGAAACGCTTAAATAGTAAAAAAATCAGCTGTAAAGTGTTGAGGTAGGTGCATACACACACTTACAAACATATATGTAAATGTATGGTGACTGGATTTATGGACTGTGCCCACCGTGAAAAATTAAATTCATTCATGCATTCTTAAATTATTGTCTTTACAATTTACAGTTAATTACAACGCCATTTATATGTCCAAAACGCGTGCAAGTCTTAAAGCCGTGCAATTAAAGCACGAATCAACTGAGGAAGAGGAGGACGACGAGGATCACCAGCAGCAGAAACGTACACATCGCACAATGCATACTGCGGGTGAAACGGGCAGCAGCAGCGGAGTGCCAGCGTTTTTAGCTAAACTTTGGCGCTTAGTTGACGATCCGGATACAAATAATTTAATTTGCTGGAGCAAGGTAGGTCGCCATGTTGTTTATTTACATCGTTTCTTTAACATTTACATTGGTTTTGGCATGGCAACAATAACAAAACGCAGGTGTTTTTTTCCCTTAAACTTTCACTACGTCATCGTTGTCTGCATACTCGTTGCTGTTGTTGTTGTTGTTTCTGTGCTCACGCGCACGTATGCACTACTCGCTTGTTGTTGTTGTTCTTGTTGTTGTGCGTACGTGCGTGCCCTCCATTGATATGTATGTAATGCATCTCTGAAAAATTTTCCATTTGCCTGCCCCTTCCATCCGCCTGTCTGTTTGTCTGCCGTCACTATTCGTTTCAAATTTTATTTTCCGGCCCTTGTGTATTGCGCATTCTGTTTTGAGTTTGCTTTCCCTAAATGTTTGTCTAGATAAGCGAGCTTTTTTCGGTTTCTGCTTTTTTTCTGTTTTCATATATTTCACACGCTGCCTTTCCATATGTGGTTTTATAATTATAATTGGATTATTATAATTATTATGTTTCATATCGGAACACTAAAATTCCGGCACTCTTATCACAAGTATTTTGGAGAATATGTTAAGCAATTCATATCAAATAAAATTAAAATGTGATGAGCTATTATTAAATTAAATTTTTAAAGGAAAATTGGAATATTTTTGAAATCAAAAAATTGTAAAAATCACATTGACCTTTACGTTGTTAGAAATGCAATGATATTGATTGATCTAAATGTAAATTTAAATTTTATATTTTCTAAGTTAATTGCAGAATCTACATCGATACTGCTATCGATAGTATCGATATATTTTTTATTTGTCGCCACTTTTTCGAACTATTGCAATGGTTTCCACATAGGCAAATTTTTTAATGACGAAAGCTGATTACACTGACAAAAATCTATTGGGGAAAAACCCAAATTAAATTTGAATAGAATCAACGAATTTAGATGTTCTCTTAAAATAAATTGATATTGATAGCATAAATATACTATGCATACAATTTGGTAACCAAAAACTTTCGATTGTTAGAATTATCCACATTTTTTCGGTTTTATTATATATGTATATTGTTGTTAATTGTTGCGTTATACAGTTCTAATTGAAATTCAAATTTCTTTCAGGATGGCCGTAGTTTTATTATACAAAATCAGGCTCAATTTGCGCGCGAGCTATTGCCACTTAATTACAAGCACAACAATATGGCCAGCTTCATACGTCAGTTGAATATGTGTAAGTTAATAATATTTATGTATATATAGATCGATATAACTTGGATAATGCTTGATTAATTTGCTTTACAGATGGCTTTCATAAGATCACATCAATTGAGAATGGTGGGCTGCGTTTTGATCGCGATGAGATTGAATTTTCGCATCCATGCTTTAAGCGCAATTTTCCCTTTTTACTTGATCATATAAAACGCAAAATATCTAATACAAAGACCGTAGATGATAAAAGCGTGCTAAAGCAGGAGACCGTCTCCAAGGTGCTAAACGATGTAAAGGCTATGCGTGGACGTCAGGATAATTTGGATTCGCGTTTCTCAGTGATGAAGCAGGAGAATGAGGCACTGTGGCGCGAGATAGCCTCGCTGCGTCAGAAGCATGCCAAGCAGCAACAAATTGTCAATAAGCTGATACAATTTCTAATATCGATAGTGCAGCCGTCACGCAACATGTCTGGCGTGAAGCGTCACATGCAACTAATGATCAATGATACGCCGGAGAATTCATGCCAGCGACAGCGCAATACAAGCGAATCGGAAAGCGAGAGCGGTCCAGTTATACACGAACTTAGCGAGGAGCTGCTCGACGAAGTCATGAATCCACACAGTCCCTATGCAAACAACAACAAGCATTATGATGCTGAAAGCGTTTCACCGCGGGCTATGGAGGAACGACCGGGCTCCAACATAAGTAACAGCAGTTCACAAAATTATGATTATTCGAATCAGAGCGCTGAAGATTTTATTGCCGGTCAACTTTTGACTGGCGGCGCCGAAGCAGTTACAAACATTGCACGTTCGCCTGCAGGCCAGCAAGTCCTGTATACGGTCACCGAAGCGCCCGATTCGCATGTGCAGGAGCAGCAGTTGTCATCTGTTAGCCCCAACAGCCCTTACAGCGGCGATGAGCAACTGAATGTGCTAACTACTCCTATGGTGCGTGAGCAGGAGGCACGCAAGCGTCTGCAGCTTAAGGAGAAGAACAAACAGCGTCAAGTGCCACTGGATGTGGATCTATCGCCTAAATCTCAACGCAAGGCTAACGTTGCCATCAATGTAATGCCGCAGCCTGTGCTGGTAAAAACTGAGCCAGAGTTGAGCAACACTTCAGCTGGCCTAACCACATTGTTGGAGCAACCGGAGCAGTCTAGCAATGCGGATTTGTACAATGTGAACTTTATAAGCAATGATATGCCTACGAATATCTTTGAAGTAAGTTAGAAATTAATCCTTTCTCGTTTACTATTTCAAATGTATTTGCTATTAACTAATATTATTGCTTTTTTAGGACGATTCATTATTGTCCAGCACTGGCCTAGATGAGCAAGCTGCCAAATTGGATCAGCAGCAGCAGTTTGGACGCTCTACAGTGAATAGTGGCAAGTTTGCAGCCAATGTGCCGATTAGCTTTGATTTGGCTGGCAACACTTTGTTAAACGATGTCAATTTGGCATCTACTTCAAAAGCTGCTGCTGCTGTCAAGGATATTGGTGATGAGCAACAACAGCCACCACAACAACAACAACAATTACAGCAACAACAACCCATGACAGTGGCCAAATATACCGGTGACAATGGTCAGGAGACGCGTTTGAATGATGTGTTAGTAGCTGAGCCCATATCACATAATTACGCATTACAAGCCAATAATAACAATAAAAATACAAATTATTGTTGCAGCGATGAGGTTCACGGCCATTTGGAGAATATGCAAGATGATCTGGAAACGCTCAAGGATCTGTTGCGCGGTGAAGGTGTTTCCATTGATCAAAATATGCTATTGGGTGTAAGTATCAAAAAGCATTATATATATTTTAACTAACACTGCAGAACTGTGTGTCCGTGTGTCCGCTGCATTATAAGGGAAATTACCATTTTCTGGAATAAATTACTTTAAATTTGGGTGAATATTAATATATTCCAGAAAATTAGTTGTTGACCTTATATTGCGCTGTAGTTATTACAGGTTCCTAACATATATTTCAATGTATATTTTATTTTATGTGCGCACGATCAGGCTGCACCGAATGGCATTGCTGTCAAGATGCCTGCTTTGCAGCTAACCGATGAGGAGCTGCTCCTAAAAGTCAGCGCGGTGCGTCCAAAAAAAAATATTTATGTGCAGCAAGACAATATAAAATTTGTTAAAATGTGTAAAGGAAACAGAAATGCAATTAAATTGTTTTCAATTATTCTGCTTGCAGCTCTTCAATGAACCTGATGTTTTGGATAATTATGGTCTATCCTTTCTTAATGACAGTTTGAGCGGCGATAAAAAAGGTAGAATTGAATATATATCATTTCAATTTAAATGTGTATTAATATTTAATTACAATTTACAGCAAGCAGCGGTTCTGAGCTAATGACCTATCAGCCAAATATGTATGATCTCTCCGATATTTTGGACACAGATGATAACAAGGCAGGTCAGGATGCAAACAATGGTCGTCAATTGCAGGCCCAAAGCTCTGCGCTAAATACGCCGCGTCATGATTTGTAGATAATCGTAGAATTTATATACTATATAGTTGATAGTTAGTAGAAGCAGCTCAGGCCAATAATGGGGGAAGCAATTCTACACCCCGTACCCCTGGGTAAAAGAGGATCATAACAGGCATAAGGAGGCATCTTCGATCATATAAAGAATATATATTCCTGATCAGTATCAATAGCCCTGTCTATCTGTCTGCTTTGTCTGTATGAACTCACAGATCTTAGAGACTATACGTGGTTTGTAAGTTCGTGTATACCATACCTAGATCTAGGTTATTTCAGAATTTTGAAACTTAAAATGTGCATGTATTTGAGAATATTTGTATTTGCGGATCTCGGACTGGGTACAGGGTGTTACGTGGTCGGGTATGCTCGATTATAGCATTCTTTCTTGTTTTAAAATCATTTTAAACTTCAAACACATTTAAAGATGATTTTAGTTTATAGAACAACAATTTATACAAAATAATCGTTTAAATTTCAATTCTTAACATTCATAAGAATATTTTTGGGCTTTTTCTAATAGTTTTAACGCTGTTTTTTTATAATTGCCTAACGCATAACTATTTATTAATCCTCTTGTTTTTTGCACTATATATTAAATATATAGAACACTATATTTTTGTGAGACTTGGTTTTTTTTATTAAAAATATTTGTAATGTTTAAAATTGTGCTGAGATTTCGTAAAAGACTTTACAGAACCAGCTAATGTAGATTTTATATTGTAACAATGAAATACATTTGATATATAAATAAATAACGAACTTAGATAATAAAAGGCTTAATAAATAATACATTAGTAACTAAAATTTTTCAACTATAAAACATAAACTAAAGATACCTTTAATACAATTACTTATTCGAAATAATAATTAATTTTGAAAGTGTTTGAGCTGCAAACAATAAAATAAAATGTGTTTTATTTTGGGATGGTCAAAAAAAAGATACTTTGGTAAAAGGTAAAGCTTAAATAATAAATTGATACCCTGAGCTACGAACTGATTCATGTGGATATACATCAATCTTATTTAAAATTTGGCTTTGAAAATATTTGGTTTATATTTGTTTGACTTTAAAAGTGTTCTCCCTTAAAGGAAAATACGTTATTTAAAGATTTGGGAATGTGTTGTAATTTATTTTATTTGGTTGATACAACTGAATAGATATGGACACATACTACACCATTGTAATAAAAAAACTAAATACAAATAACTTTAGCTTAGCCTAGTTAGCATCATTTAGAAAATTGCTATTTAATTTGCATACAATTAATAATACAATTAATGTGATTCAAAATTGTACGTATGCGTAAACAAAATAAGTTACAGAAATATTGAGAATCTGTTTAAGCCTCGTCTTTATACTTGGCATCCTTCAGAATGTTGGCAAATTCAAATTTTACCCTTTCGCGTTCCGATCTGGGCATACAGCGCAGTGTGTCCACCAGCGATAAACAGTACAGCTCAATGGGATCATTTATGGGCGTTAAGGTGGGCAGTGGAGCAGCCATTGCCTTTCGTTTAGCCGCATTGGCCATAATGTCTGTAACGGGCGCCGCATTTCGCCAACTTCCAGGCTTATAGATAGGCTCAATGGTAACTTCGCCATTGGAGAGCGAAGCGTTGTTGCTTTGTTGGTGCAGCGACTTAATATTCTTAATATCCTGATGCGTCATCGTTGGCTCATCGCCATTGCCCATGACCACCATGGGCGTAAGCAGCGGTGAGGACGCCGGCGAGCTAACTTGTGTATTGTTGTGACTATTGCTGCTACCGTTGCCATTGACAACAGATGATTGCTGTAAGGCAACATCTGCCTTGGCCTCCATAACCAATAGCTCGGGTACAATTTCGTTATCGCTGTGTCCACCGTCTGCATGAACCGAACCATCCTCGCTGTTGTCATCCAGCTCAATAATATCATAGCTATCCGATGCATCAATTCGCAAATGTTCCGGATCTGGGTAAAGAAAACTGTTGCTATCGTTGTCACTGCTGCCGCCGCCATTATTTGAATTATTTGTTTGGGCTATATAGGCTTGTGCCTTCTTGACATTGTATGTTTGTGCGGTGTTTTGTAAAAACGATAAATCCTCGGTGAAGCGTCGCTTGCGCACGTTTGGATTCACTTGCCCCGTTTCCAGTGCCTTGATCTCTTGCAGATAATTATAGCGTATGTTTTTCCATTTCGTTTGTAGAAAGCGCGCTTTAAAAATACAAAGTTTTATATGGTTTCTATTAGATTTAAATTATTTAAAAAACTTCAGAATATGCATGTTGATATTCTATAAAATATAATACATATGGAGCAGAAGCAGTAAGTCTTACTTATGTACTCTATTTGCCAAAGAAATTATCGATTAAAGATTAAAGTTCTATATCAAACTCATTAACAAAGTTCTATATGTTTCAATATTTAATCAAAATCCGAATATATCAAATAGCTTACTTGATCGAACGATCGTTCGAAAAATAAATGTTAATAAAATAAAGTAATAGATTTCCAAATTTTAATTTGCAATTCAAGTCTTCCTTATGTTTTATTAAGATTTAGGATTAGGTTTCCATATTGTACAGCTATCATAAAAAGATTTTTATGAAAGCGTATATTCTACTTCTGTATGTTCTTTAACGAATTTAAATGCAGCTAGGATGTCAACATCCCTGGCTTTGTCAATTGGTTGTATAGAATGTTTTTACTTACATGAAGCTCCTAGCTCATTGGCAATGCGATCCCATATCTCCACTCTAACAGGATTGCGCCGATAGTGTGGATGACTCACATCGTAGATGGCAGGATTGGAGCGCACCAATTTTATAAGGCGATCGTCTGTGGGTTTTGTTTGTGAAAAATCGTTAAAATCTGCGTCGTATATTTCGCTTTCTACGCTTTCTTCGCAGCAGAAGCAATAACAATCACAACAACAACAACAGGAATAATGGACAGGCAGCAACCCTTAGCCCGTCTTCTCTCTATTAGGGGAAGACTGTTGGTTGTGTGCGCTATTGTTGGGGGTTGATTCTGCACTTTTCAATTGTGTATTGTGCTTACTATACAAAAAAAAAAGGATATATGTGCTTACCAAACTCAGGCCCCGTTGTCTCACGTTCTGCATAATAACGCTGCATTTTGTTTGATTTCTATTATTATTTTTATAATGCCACTTTGGGCAGCACCTAGAAATTGTCGTTTGAATTTGTTTATGGTTTAATACAACTGCTGCTGCTTACGCTGAATAAAGCTGCTCGAAACAGGGGATGTCCTTAGCATTGATTAAACACTATCAATTGCGCATCAATATCAATGATTACTATTATTTTTAATGTGGTCGAAATTGCTAAAACACCGTTGCGTGCGCGACGTCTTCTGTGTCTCTCTGTTTTTTCAGTTTTGTTTTACGCGCTCTGCGCACGCTCACTATGTGCGGTGCTGCCAACGTTGTTTGTTGTTTGCTGAACTGCTAACTGAGGCTATAAAAGGCAGTATTTAAATACTCTTTCAGTCTATTATAATTTGGCTGCTTTTGGTATTTACAAAAATACCATATATTTACGTGATTTTTAAATGAAGATTTAAAATAAAACCCATGCCGTAAATAAATAATTAACAATTACCATTAATCACTGTTTATTACTTAATTTCTCCTGACAAGTTTCACTTTAATATTATTTTTAACGCATAAAGTGATTCCATTGTGCAGAATAAGCTCCTTAGGATCGACAAGTGGCAAAATCTTGAATTGCTTAATTATATAAACCATTAGCGTTTTGACTTCCTGCATAGCGTACCTTTGACCTAAAATTAGAATTGCACGAAATTTCAATTCACAAAGTATGAGGTAAAAAGTATTTAAATTTATCTTACCAACACAATTGCGCTGACCGGCACTGAAGGGTACAAAAGCAAATGGATGTCGATTATGAAAGTTTTCTGGCAAAAAGCGATCTGGATCAAACTCCTCTGGTGCGTCCCAGTATTTGGGATTGTGATGTATGTCGTACACGTGAATGACAATTTGAGTGCGCGCGGGCAGTATTAGGCCATTGGGAAATTCTGTCTCATTCAATGTCTGACGACCCATAATGGGAACGGGTGGGTACATGCGTAATGTTTCCTTTATAAAACAATCCAAATACTTAAGCTTGGCAAGTTGGTTTGTATCCAAATTGTCTAGGTCATCTAGAGATAGACAAAACATATAATGATGAAATTATGCATCATTTAAAACTTGCCATCAATAAGTTCCAAAATTTCCTTATAGCACAGCTCCTGCTTGTCCGCATATAATGACATATTCATCAAGCTGAAAATAAGGCTCACAGATGTGGTATCGAAGCCCGCAAACATTAGCGTGTCTACCTCCTCGCAGATGCCCTCATGATCAATCAAACCATCCTTTTCAGCGAATATTAGCGTGTCCAGCATGGCAAAGCGTCGCTTTTTGTTTATGTAGCTATATATACATTAATAAGTGCATATTATTGATGATTAGAGATTATGCGTCTGTTCTTGAGACTTAAGATATCATAAACAACGCAGACCTTATATACTGGCTGCTAAACCCGCTTGGGAATTACAAGCGTACATATGTAAACTTTTTTTTTCAAATATTTGTAATTGATTTAATATTAACGTAGAGGAAAGAGGATTGGAAAGAATGGGATGTGAGGAAGAGTAGGGCAGCTAATAAAAATAGATCGAAATAGAATATATATATAGAATATACTGCGACTTACATATCATCATCAGCCATTTGCTCTTCACGCCTTTTACTTAGCTCCTCTTCCAAGAGAACTCGGCGTTTGGCAATGATTTCGCTTGAGAATTCGTGCATCACCTTTAAAAATGGTTCATCCTCGCTTGCGCCGAAATGCTTGTACATTTTATCATTATAAAGCAGTGGATTACTTAAACGTCTTACGAATAGTTTTTCAATCATTCTCATGGTCTCACGATAACGATCACCCTTTTCGGTCATATCATCCAGATTGATGCCCATAGCAGTTTCTGTAATTAGTTTCATATATGTACATATGTATGTTTATTTTTTTTATTCTTTTTAGAAAATTAAAATTTTATTAAAATACTTAATACACAGTATCAGCATTATACTTTACAAAGTAAGTTTTTTTTATAAAATGAAAAGAGTTTAACTTTATTTTGACTTACCACAAATGCTATTAAGTGTAAATTTGGGGATAAGCTCGCTTAGTGATAAAACAGTCTCTTCATCTTGAAATTGTTGGACAAACTTATGACTTTCCGCTCTAATTTTATCAAAAATAAAACCAAATTTTAGTTCAAACTGATATATGCGTTGTCCAAATAACTAACTTGAAGATTTCCTCAAATTGACTCAAAATGTTGAAATGAAATGTGGGCGTTATCATTTTACGTCGCATATGCCACTTTTTACCTGTAAATCAATAAAAAAAATCTCTTCAAACACTTTTACAAACTGTAATCAGTTATCAGTGGAATTACCTTCGGCAGTTAATATTCCAGTGCGCAGTGCCGGTTTCATAAAGTTGTATATTATACCTTTATTTATAAGACTCGTATTGTTTAATACAAATTCAACATTCTCGGGATCGATTATGTTATAGCTAGGCATTCCTAAGGTATATCCTATATAGCTGCTACCCATTTTTTTAGCTAATGTGCGGGAATGCTGGAAAACACCGGCTGAAAACAAAAAAAATAGTTTAATAACAACAAAATTATATATAAAATATACATACCATCGTCTTTGCCATATAAATCAAAAGAGTTTCCAAAAATTGTGGTGCCTTTGGGCATTGGTGCAATGCTCTCTACGGAGCGACCATCCTTGGTGCGTATTCGACGCGCAAAGAATGCTAGAATATAATAGTCCTTATTGATCCTATATAGCCAATGTGCCAGAATGCACACAACAATAATAAAAATCCAGCATAAAACCATTTTAAAAGAGGTGCGCAATGAACTGAACTGAACTCTTGCTATTCCAAAGAGAGACTAGCGTACAAAACGTAAACTTGTTTGTATTTAGAGAGATAAGATTTCATAGAATATACCGTATATTGCATGTGACAGAGCGAGTCTTATATTCAACTCTTATATTCGTTATTTATATTTAAGAATTCTGCATACTGAGCATTACAAGGCACTTTATACCCTACGCATTAAAGTGTGTGGTCAAAGTCTTCTTTTGTGAACCAATAATATATGTATGTCTTATGTTCTTGATCAACATCAACAAAAGACGAGTCAATCTAGCCATGTCGCTCCGTCTGCTTATCCGACTTTCTGTCTGCATCAACACATCGATATCAACTAACTAGAAACAAAATGTTGTCAGTAGCTTTTGATTTACGTACCAACACTTGACCTATAAGCAGGTTTTAAGCTAGGTAATTTTTCTACATTACAATTAGGAAACAGGTTTATTCCCAATTTATTAGTTTTTATTATAAAATTAATTAAATGTAAGCAAAACCAAGTAAATGTTTGTATCCTCGCATTTTATGTCCATTTTATATTATAAATGTATACATATAAGAAAATATAAATATATATAAATATTTGAACATTTAAAAATATTTCCGTTATGAAATTATTAGTATTTTATTTTCCCAGAATATAATATGTTTTGGGACTGACAGTAGTTTTCAGCATTTTACTTTATTTTGTCTGCGGTCACACTCTTTGTACCGCTGCTTAAATAACAATCAATGTGTTGTTTAAAAATCTCATTGATTTCGTTAAATTATGCATCATATTTAATTGTGCACACAAAACGAATTTATTTTTTTGGCGGCTGGTCGTCGATGACAGAAGCAAGGGCGTGTTGAAGACAACACATAATTTATATATTTATTTGATTGTGAGCGACGCATTTTGCGCGCGCCCCGCTTAGAACACACGGCACGTGCTTGTTTTTTCCATAAAATTGCAAGAAAATATGAATGACGGCCGCTATGGTAGATTTGGAGCACTCATTGGCGTTGCATACGTGAGCAGTACCCACTGCCGATTTCTGGTAAGTCCAAAAGCCAAATGAAATAAAACGCAACGCACACTGCAACATTATTTCGATTCACTAATACATACACACATACACACGCATGCTGACTCAATATCTATTTCCATAGATTTATTCAACAAAAAATGCCGAAGTGCTTGCCTACCACGAACAGAAACTGCGACAGATAGTGCACAATGCTGGCTGGCTGGAATATGATCCAGCCGAGATATGGAAACACATGCAGGAGTGCATTGAGGTGCGTAACATGCAGAAAATTTGTTTTTGTTCGATTATATCATCCAAAAAATATAACCCCCATAACCCACATTAGACTGCCTATAAAAATCTAGTGATATTGGAAATCAGTCCGCATGACATCATTGCGGTGGGCATTGCCAATCAGCGTGGCACCACTGTACTCTGGAATAAGCAGACGGGTCAGCCCCTACACAATGCAATCGGTTGGTCCGATTGTCGCAGCACAGGGTTACTGAAATCCCTGCTACATAATGTCAAGCACAATGTAAATTATTTGCGCTTTCGCAGCGGATTGCCGTTAAGCAGCTGTTTCAGTGCGTTAAAGATTAAATGGTTGTTGGAGCATGTGCCGGCGGTGGCCAAGGCCATTGAGGAGGAGCAGTGCCTATTTGGGACGCTGGATTCATGGCTGCTATGGGTAAGGTGAATATAGAGCTAGAAAATTGTAAGCTGGTGTTATTTTCCAGCTCTAACAGAAGAGTTTACTGGGCTTAATTATAAAAAATTAATGGTATTAATTTTTATTTTATTTTTTAGAACCTAACTGGTGGCGTTGATGTGGGCGTTCATTCTACGGACGTAACAAACGCCCACTACACATCGCTAATGAATGTCGGTTCACAGCAGTGGGATCTAAAGTTATGCAAATTCTTTAAACTGCCCCAGCATATACTGCCACGTATACGTTCCAATTCGGAGATATTTGGCTATATAGTGGAAGGTCCGTTAATGGGTGTGCCCATTGCTGGCATTATAGGTGAACAGCCGGCTGCATTGCTGGGTCAATTGTGTGTCAAGGCGGGTCAGAATGTATGCACTCTTGACGATAGCTGTTTTGTGCTATTAAATACCGCACAACAGAAAATTGAATCGGATAATGGACTGATAACAGGCATAGCCCACAAATTGGGACCCACAGCAGTTACGCATTTTACGCTTGAAGGCGCCATTTCCAATGCAGGCTCTACTGTAAATTGGTTGCGACAGGGATTACGCATTAATACCGAAATCAATTCCAATGATAATGTTGTCGAATCGTTGAACACATTTATCGGTGAGAGTTCAATGATCTCCTCATCGTGCTCCTCAAGCATGCTGAATGCGGAGTGTGGACTGGCGGCCAAACGTTCGGAGATAACATTTGTGCCTGCATTTCATGGCCTATATGCGCCTTACTGGCGCTACGATGCACGCGGCATTATATTGGGCTTAACAAGCCAAACGACAGCGGAGAATATAACACAGGCCGCCTATGAGGCAACTGGTTTCCAGATTTATGAGGTACTCGAAGCCTTCAAGCGCGATACGCCCAATTGGGATCCTGCCTGCATGAAACCCGTCTTGACATTTGGCGGAGACTATGCTGAGGACAGTCATCTGGTACAGTTTATTGCTGATATTATTGGTTGGATGCTAGAACGACCGCAGACAACATCGCCCGCAGGCCTGGGTGCCATGATAGCTGCTGGCGTGACAATGCGCGTCGTGTCCTTACCATATGCAACGCGTATGTATGCACCACCCACAGATGTGTTCTCGCCCACAACTACACAAAATCGTATGTACCAGAAAAGAGTTTGCAAGATCCATGAATGAAATTTGTTTAAGTACTAAGTACTAGTAAATAGTTAAACAAATTACTTTCTAGTATATATTTTAACAGCTTCTAAAATATATATATAATTTACAGGTCGTGAACTCCTTTATCGTCGCTGGGATTATGCGGTGAAAAAGTGTTTACATTGGAACAACTTTGAGACTTACGAAGCGGATGTGGAACTGTTTGCCCAACGTGAGCGTGATCCCAATTTACCCATACGTCGCTCCATACCAGGCAGTGTGTTCCTGACCACATCCTTTGCATTGCTGTTGTTGGCCAGTTTTTTCAAAAACAATCGCTTGACGTAGATGTTATCAGGTCATCAAATTAAATCTAGTCACAACAAATATGTATGTAGGTTATTTTGCGCATTCAAAATTTATTGTTTTAGTTAAGCATAGATTAGTTTGTACATTTAGTTCTTTACGAATTGTTATTATTCTTTAGTTATAATTTTCGCATAATTTGTAGATCAAAAATTTTGTGATTAGTATATACTAAAGCTATATACAATACTATCTTATATTTATATATTATAACCATGTATATAAATAACATATACTCATAGCGTAAAGCTAATTTACTTAAATTGTTATAAATTTATAGTTTTGCTCAATTTTGTTAATCATTATGTATACTACTACATATATAGGCTTCTATTTATTTAAAAGATTTCTTTTTATCCAAAAGACAATTGTTAAAGCTGTCGATATACAAATACAATAAGCAAAATTAAGGCCAGCTTAAAAGTAATATATATGCTATACACTGTTAATATTAATATACCACACAACCAAAGCAATAAAAGATTGTAAATGACAAGCTGTTAAGTTTGTGTGTTTGTGTTTTTCCAGCTTATCTACGGAGGCAGTCAGCTCGTTCGTCAACGCCATGAATAACTTAAACTGACAAACTTTGCCACTGGGCATGTTGAAGAAGCAGAAGCAGCTGCATTGGAGCTTCATTGCGTGACGTAGCGCACGCCACTTCATTGGATAAGCAGTAGCAACCGAAGAAGCTGGAGTAGCTGCTGCACACAAGTGGACAGTGTTTGTTTACTCTTCTCAACGGTTGGGTTTTTGACTGCTGCGTCCTGCTGTTGTTGAAATTCATTTGCCAGTTAATTAGCTGGCACAAGCCAGGCTGGCACCTTGCCACTGCATTCACCTGGGTTGCATTCAACATCCCTGTCATTGGCTTTCCGGAACGCGTTCTGGCTGCAGCCATTGAATGCAACTTAAGTTATTGCGCTTATTGTTGACACGCGAATTGTTGCCAAGACAGCCCGGGAAACGGTAGCAGCAGCAGCTGTGCTCATGCATACGCGCCCCACAGGCAATGTTGCACTTGAACGCAACGCTCTAGCCAGCACCCAATCCCCAAATCCACCCAGCCCTCAATTGGTGTAACTCAACGCCCATCCCTTAAGCTGTGAGCTGTTGTCTTTGCTGCACGTCATCGTCCAGCCACAGAGTCGGAGTCAGAGTCGAGGCACTCTTTCAAATGAGTTTTTATGCGCGCGCGTTTGCCAGATGCGCTACAATAAGTAGCATAGAGTCCATTCATTATGTCAGAGGTATCAATTAACTGGACAATAAAACTCTATATAATCCTCCATATACGATTTATCTGTGTTAGAATAATAACTTCTTGGAATTTAGTACTAATATTGTAGGCATATTATTGTCTATAGATTGACTGTAGATTGACAAATGCTGTACTCGTATCAGCATTTAAATGGTGTTTATTTAAAAATATTATTTAATATAATGAAATATTTTAAAAGATGCACTGATATCATCAGCAACATAATTAATGTAAATTAATAGGAAAATAAATTAAAAAGCATTATAGAAATATAAGATAGATATTGATAAAGACAGGCGATTAAATATATATGATTGTGAAATATTTCAGTATAATTTAGACTTTATTTATTTGATTACCTAACATTATGTATAAAATTAGTAGTACTGATAGTTATTTTCTTAGTCAAATGAGTCCTTATGCAATGAACTCACAACATTGAATAACTTAAAAAAAAAATGTTTAAATAATTCACTACTAGACTATTATCAAGTACGTTTAACTGGATTATTTTCATATGTAGCTCTGTGTTTCGTTTGATTGTCTCACGTTCGTTTCTAAGTTGGATAACTTTAGATGAGATTTACGACAGATGTTAAGACAATCTTTAGGTAGGAAGCGTCGCCTGGTGTCGCCTATGATCCATTAAATCTCAGCTACACATTCCAAGCGACAACGCTTGCAAATTGGTTTGCATTTGAAGACAAAAAACGACAACGGAGTCGACGACGCGCAGTAAAATGTGAAATTTGTGCAAACATTGAGACGGCCCCATTCTTAGCTCCAACTGGGTCTGGGTATGGGGATTGTGAATGGCAATTGGGGGGCGTGGCAGCAAGACGCAAGCAAGTAAACTTTGCACGTAGTCAATTTAAATAAATTAACACGTTGTTGTGTGTGTGTGTGTATCGAAGGAACATACTTTGGGGATATTCAACTCGTATACCAAATGCGTCCCACTGTGCTGCAATATGCCAAAAATTTGACACGGCCACGTAAGCAACGAATATCAGAGTTGGAAGTTAGCACTGCCCATTCCGGGGCTATCAATGCCACCGGGTGGGTTTTTGCCTTGTGGTTTCGAGGGCTTAGAATTTACCAATCTGCCGCTGCCATAGCCTGCAATGTGCAACACGCCAGGAGGGAGGACAGTGTATGTGTGTGTTTGGTTGTGCACGCATAAATCTTCAAGTTTATGGCATCAATAAATGTCGAGGCGAAATAATGATTTCGTCAAGTTGCCATTGTGAATTGTGGCATCAGTGTAACCCTCCCCTTTTTTTTTCCCCGTTTGTTGCGCTGCATATAATTTTATCGCGGGGGGTGGCAACGCTTCTCAGCTACTCGTTTAGGTAAGTCCTTACTTTAGGGATTTATTGAATTAAAAGCCACCCGATTGCCTTAATACTCTACTATAATAATGACTTTAAGATATTAAGCCTAGGTTATGTTTTTAATTAACAGAGAAAATAGAAATAACTAGTAATTCAGCTTTATAACATAATATGTTAGGAAACAGAATCGGAATTAAGTTCTTTTGAAAACACAAATTTTAAATTAAAAATTTGTAATAAAAGAAACTATGAATTCACAGCATTTAAGCAGTAATAAAGTTATCCTAAAGTTATCATAAAATCAACTTCCTCCTAAACCTATAAATTACCAATTTAAAACTTGCGTATAAGATTCACAAATTACAATTGATTTTCCTTTACATTCCCTTTGTTAAGCAAATGTAATCCGCAAAGTAATCACAAAACTGATACACCCCGTCACAAGTCTATAAAAAACCAGCTATCAAAAATTGTGGGCAAATGCATGCCCCCGTAAAAGAAAGGATTCTCCTTCGCACATCAGGCGTACAATTTATTTATTGAACAAAATTTACTTGAAAATTTTTATGGCAAACTCATCTGCATATGCGCCCAATGCCAACAGTATGTATTTTGTAGTTGACAGCGTGGGCTGAGGCAGATTGAAGGGTATGTTCAAGGGCTGACAACAGAAACGCTCGGTTGCCTTATCAATTGCCCGGGCACAAAAGTTTTACGCACTTTTTACGAGCCGCCCTCGCATGGCAGTATGCCATAAAAATGTCGTAAATTCGCTGAGCGAAAGTTTTTCCAAGCATGAAAGTCTGACGACGACGATGACGACTCAACTCGGGGCTCAGTTTTTGGAGCTCACTGACTGGCTTGACTCATAAAACTGGCGGCGGCATCGTAAAAACCTTAATTAATTTTCTAATCAACATTTTTGCTGCATGTAAATCGGCTGCTTATGAGTATGTGTAGCATAATTTTAGGCCCTGTATTTAGCTGTTTGTGTACTTAACAATGTTTTGGTCTTCAGCTCCATTAGTTCGCAGTTGCCTAAGCCATCGCTATATATCTAAATAACAGCTATACCCAAAATAAAGGGGGACGCTTCTACTGGCACTGGCGCCATCGATTTACAAACTGAGAGTTTTCTCTAGAAATTGCGAGCTTATTGTGTTTTCCAAACTATTGTTTTGTGGTTATTTCATAAGTTCCATGATGAAATAGAAATATGTTTAAATGGAATAGGAAACAAGCGAATATCTCATATTATATCTATGTAACACACAGTAAACCAAAGCAAAAATGTAATATTACCGGAATCAGAAGTAAAGACATTAAAGATTATATTTTTTTAATAAGCGAATGGATTTTTATTAGAACAGTTTTTTTTATTCGTATACAAACTTCATTGTTCAATTTTGAATTATTTTAACTGATATAGATTAACTGAGTCTAGTTTAAAAATATTTAAGAAAAAAATGAATTATTATACAGGCTTTCACATTATATAAAGAAGGCTGGAATTCTTTTATTAATTGTTTTCATCAAGCACACTCGTATGCTGAGTTTTCTTCAATTTACCATAGATGCAAGTTTTAATTGTTCATTTGTTTTCCCTTTTGAAGTCCTTAATATATTAAAAAAAAAAAAAAAATACGCATACATCTCGTTGTGCAACTGCAGAGAATTGCGTCTGGGGCCAATTAACAGCACAATATTCATTTTGTGCAGCACTGCAAATTAATTTAAATATTTAAAGACTTTAATTATTTTTAACAACCCAACAGTCCGTCCACATGCAAGTAGTCATGGTACAGGACATGGGCCACATGGCAACATGGCAACATGCGACAACAGTCAAACAGCGAAGCGTAAACTTAACTGACAAGTGGAGACTTAACTTCCATAACAAATTGCATTCCAATTGCACGTCGAGCAGTCGCCATGCCGTCGTAGTCCTGACATCGTCCTGTCCTACAGCTGGAGTCACCAGCCATGAGGCATAAACAAACACATATACACTCGCACACACACACAAACCAGCACATACTTATATGCAACCACACGTAGGACGCCATTGCTGTTAATTTAAATTGCTTTAAAAAAGTTGCAGAGACTGAGAAAAAATTCAAGTCAAGACTTAACAGTAGAAATGCTGGATTATGGGATATTCTGTAAATATTCTGTAAAATTCATAAAGCGCGCTGTTAACGGTAACTAACATTTTTATATTCTGTTAAAATGCTGAAATAAACAAGTCGCTGTTAAAGACGTTTGTAAGCTGTGTTAATATAATAAATTTAATTTTAATGAACTGTAATTTAAATTTAACAGGTTTTAGCAATGCCTAAGTTTAGTATATCCCTTAACTTTATAGTATAGGGTATCAAAACAACTTATACAGTGCAAATGGTAACAGGAGCAGCTCCTGCAGCACTCTTGAGTCCCATACACACACGGCCATGCTATGCACGAAATAATCCTAAAGGGTGTGAAAATATGAATGCAACCAAGAATAAGCACATAGTAGATGGGGACACGCTGAAGACGCGATGCTTTTGTGCCATATATGCTTATGTGTATGTGTGTGTGTATGTATATAAAAAATAAAACGAGCACACATTGAAAAAACAAAAACAAAATATGTATTATGCAACTTACCAAGTCAAGACAGATACACATGGTGCTCTGTACGGGATGGGGTAGCCACACTTGCCTCCCTCCCTCAGTTGCCATCTCAGTTGCATGTTGGCCATGCAAATGGCATGAAACTTGATTCCCCCTTCTGCTGTTTCACATCATCCTTACCGCGGTTAGACGCGCCCACATGCACATAAGTAAGAGGGTTTCCCGCCATCTTTGTCTCCATCTTCGTCTCCACGGACGTCTGTTCCTTTTGCCATTGTTGGCTTTGCATAAATAACTAAAATCATTTTGGCAGCTGGAGCTTGGCTTTCAATTAAACCAAAACTTGCTGTCTTGATGTAATTGCTATGCAAATACAAAACAATTAGAGAAATAACTACCACTTGGAACGAAACTTTTATACTAAAGCTAATCAAGCGCTACTATTAAGGATATACAACTGAAGAGTAAAGTATTCCAAAAAAGTTGAAGTTAACTGCATAAGAAAATTGTAGGACTATTATATGTGGCAGCTTAATATTTAATAGATTTTAGAAAGGTAATAATCAGAAGCAAGTAATATTGGGTTTATTTTTATGAGGAAACCATTTTGTGTGTTGGGCATACAAACAATACTTTTGGAAAGATAGATAAAAGGAATATATCAGACTATGGAAAGTTTAAATTTCTGCTAGAAAATTGTAATGTTAAGACTTGTTAGCGTATAATTATAAACTGGAAATCTTTTGTTATCAATTAAGAATTTACCACTCTTGTTCTTGGAAGCATTTTCTCTAAATACCTAGCAAATTTAACCTGTTTTATTTGCAATTAAAAACCATATATATGTGGGATGGGTCTGGCAACCTTGCTGAGCCTACCCACCACGGCTCAGCTGAGCGGTTACCACAAGACGAGGTGTAGACGAGAATCAGTTCTGATCGAGAGGCCGAGGTGAAAGGTCGAAAATAGAATTCAAAGACGCTGCGAAACGACGCTCGCAACAACGACGCAACAAGACGAAAAAACAAAACTTAATAATCGTTATAATAACCAAATTTGTTAAAAAAAATTACAAATAAACATCAAACTTATATAATTTAATATAAAAACAGTCGGGATTACTTATTTATATAAGCCGAATCCCGCCATCGTGGGGATAATAACAACCATTTCCCACATATATATATATATATTTATTTTTTAATAATATACATATGTATTTGGCAGTGGTAATGCAGAACCGAAAAAAGCATTAATAAATGTATTTTCACTTTTTTTGTAAATACTAATAATTTTGTAAATATTGTATTAAGCTTTCCATAAAGCGTGTCATGTTATAGTCCATTAAGAAGGCTGCTTTTTGACAATAATAAAATTTAAAAAAAGAAAAAATATTTAAATAAAATAAATTAGACTTAAAATGCTAAACAAGTCTGTATATGTCATTTATGGTAATGATAGTTAAGACTTTATTATCATTTAATACAAATTCTTGCTAAACGATAATAGAGTATTCAATATTTGAAGCATGCTTTCAGGCGCCATTTGGGACAGCTACCATAAATTTTATTGATAAAATTGTTAGCGACAACTTTTTGACAATGTTTGAGTGGGTTGAGCCATACTCAACCCTTTCTTTGCCCCTACAGCCATAACCAACTTGTGGACGCAACTTTATTAAAATTCAGGATTACAACTGTGTCGCAGTGGCAGTAAAAAATAAAATGCCAAGAAATTGTATTACAAAATATATTTTGGAAAGAGGCTGCAAGATAACACGCAAAATTTTGGAGTTGAGTGCTTTGTAGGAGCCCAAGGAGCACATGTGGCGTTTGTCGCCTACAGCAAAATCGATTCCAGATTGAATTGAAGCATTTCGCACACCAGGCGGTCGGATGAAGATTTCCTTGAAGAAAGTAAAGGAGCAGCAGCTGTCTATAGGGGCTACAAAACTCGTCGCACTGCGGTTCAATTCAATGATTTGTGGCCTGTGGGCTGCGTCTTAATTTATCAACATTTTGCCGAGCTCACTGAGCAAGACAATCTCTGCTATTAATGGTGGTGCTGGTGGTAAAGGGTGGACAGTGTTATTGAAGTGGAGAGCGGTGCAAGTTTTTAAAATAGTTTTGAGTTTTGTCAGCGCGTTGCGAAAAAGTTTTTGGCCAAAATAATTTGTATGCTGCTGCAAGCTAACATGAAAAGTTTATACAATTTTCTATTTTGCTTTTATTTTAGCCTTTTTTTTTCGTTTTATTTATCTTATAAAATAGTTAGTTTGAAGCTCTCCCTTGTCGTCTTACTTACTTAGTCTGGTTGCTGCGGGTGTTAACTTGTTACAGCACAAATTATACTTTGGCAGAAGTTTGGATCCCTTTCCTTGGTCAGTGAGCAATCAACGTTGCCACTTTGGTGTGGGTCAGGCAGCACACGTGACCTGTGATCCTTGCTGGACACAATCTGGCGCCTTTTGCTTTTGGTGACTTTTGTCTGATGAATTGTTCGCTATGTAGATAGTTTCATTTTAGTAACTGCAAACGTTGCACATTTTTCTTTATATTCACTTTTATATATTTTTTTGGGAAATTGCCATTGAAAAGCACAAAGATGTTGGCACAACTCGTTGCTGTGGTCCTTTGTCCTGCCTGTTGGAATGTGGAATGTGTTGACATAGCGTTAAATTTTTCAGTTACTTTTTGTTTGCGCTTTTGCCAGTGAGTGTGGGAGTGTGTGTGTGTGTGTGGGAGTGTGTGCTTAAAGTTTTATGGAACTCAGGACTACAAGGACTAAAAGGCACGCCATTGTGTCAATGGGTGTCAAACTGTAAGAAAGAATTTGTGCAAAATCAACATTATAAATAATGTAAGAAATAACTCTTGTTGCAATGCTCAACTTTGATACGAGCAAACAAGTTAAATTTGACTTTAACATCAGGAATATGTCAAGTAAATTAAATTTATAATATAGAAGTTAAATTTTTTAAACAATTTACGGGTTAAACGAAGTCAGAGAATAAATTTTCAGTTGAACTTTGGGTCAATTTTAGCAGTGAAAGTCTACAGTGTTGAATTAATAAGTTTTTAAGTCAAAATGCGAGGAAATCCTTAGATATAGAGAAGTTTTCTTTTTTCTTTACCAAATTAAGTGTTATTTTATTTAAATTAATTTAATTTAAAGCATTTTTTGATGCTTAAGAGGAAACAAACCCAACTTGAGAAGACATTAAAAGGCATCGAAAGGTTTAAACTAAGGGAGTTTTAAGACTTGGTAAACTTTAAATCTAGGGCGCCCAAATTAACCAGACTTAATTTTGTTGAGAAATAACAGTAAAATTAAATGTTTCCCACAAAAAAAAAAAAAAAAAAAAAAAGGGCGCCCAAATGATTCAAAGGCTAGTGAAAATCTTAAAACACAATCTATGCATCTCAAATCGTACACCAAAACATAAAAAAAAGCATATAATTCTGTTCGGTCGACGAAAACTGCATGACGCAGTCGTTCGGTCGACGAAAAATTAACTCCCATTTATTCTGTGCTTGCTTATGACCTAGCTTTAAATATTTAACAAATTAAATATTTCTAACAAAATCACAACTTTCAAGTTTAAAGCTCACACAATGCAATACCCCATAAAATTGAGCTGCTCCGTTTGCTGTTTGGAATGCCTCAAGACAGCTTTTATCTCTACTTAAGGCTAAAAGGAAAAACTTTTCCTGTTCATTTTCATTTTCATTTAGCATACCTCAATTTGGCTTGAAATGTCTTTCCACGTGCTAGTTCATTTCACAGTTTACAGTTTGCGAACATCCTTGTTCCCATTTCCAATTTGTTGCTTGTCATACTGTGTGTGTTCTGCCTATTGAACCTAAAATGCCAAGAAGCCAAGAAAAAGTTGTTGTCTTCAGCGTCTCGCACCACAAAGCAGCCTCATTTACCGCTAATTTCACAATGCTGAAATCTCTTTGCATAACAAGCTGGCTAATGCCACACTTACCGTTATTGCCACCAAAAGAGCTTGCGAAAGCATTTGGGCCAGAAACTTAAACGTGCTCAACAAATACATAAGTAAGCTAAGCAAAGCATCGAGTCAATAAACGCCCACAGACATAAAAACTTGAATGGCAAACATCACCTGAACACAATTCCTAAGCGCTCTAAACTCTCTGAACTCCCTAAGCTCCTTTAAACCTAACTCGAACCAGCTAACCAGCTAACCATCTAACCCGAACCCTTTTAGAGCCAAATACCGCCCCAATGAACCTCGGCGCTAACTCCATTGAAGCGTTCACTTTTCCACAACTTCAAATCAACTGCATACGTTCGGGGGCGCTCTGGTACATAAAACCCGGCCCGGCTTTTTATGGCCAACACGAAAGCTAAACTTTTGCCGTGGGAGTCATTCCCTCTAGTCTCTCCGGCGTAGCTCGTAAAATTTTATGCGTTTTGTTCGCCCGTCGTTTGCCGTTCGTTGAAAATGAAAATTGTTACTATACGACAAAAACTGAAGCTGAAGCTGAAGCTCAAGCAGAACCAGAGAGCCCAGTAATAGAACCAAACCATTCAAGCCAAGTCGAGTGGCGACGGAGACGTTGACGACGACGGTGACGGCGACGCAGTCGACAAGGACGATGATGTCGCCTGCCAGACGAGGCACCCATTGAGGGTAGCACTGTTCATGATGTGCTGTTGTTGTTGGTGTTAATACTCTGTAAACATTAAAATGCAAAATCCGGCATTCTAAAAGTATATGCAGTGGGAGGCAGCGTCGATAATTAAAATATATAAATTTATGTATTTCCAATCAGCGTTAATAGAATTATAAATGCTTCAAGCTTAGAGATGCGCTAGGCATTTTAAATTTGATATTTGGTTTGCAAATAAAATGTATATCAAATTTTTTATAATTCTCCACGTTTGCTTGTTCATTCAAGATTCTATTGCTAGTATTTAGTAACACTGTTTATTATAAATAATAATAAGTAATCGGTTATTAGGAAATGGAACTGAAATTTCAGATTGTTTAACTTTGTCGAGATTTCTCCACCTGCCTTATGAGCGAGGTCCGTTCTCCTAAAGGACTTTTTTCTTCTTTGTTCTGGAACATCAATAGAATTTTAAATGCTTCAAACTTAGAGATTACAAGCGCTAGGTATTTTAAATTTGATATATAGTTTGTAAATAAAATCTGCATCAAGTTTTGTATAACTCTTCACGATTGCTTGTTCATTCAAGAATCTATTGCTAGTATTTAGTAATACTGTTTATTATAAATAATATAAAGTAATCTTTTATTAGGAAAAGCAACTGAAATTTAAGATTGTTTAACTTTGTCGAGGTTTCTCTGCCTCACTTATGAGCGAGGTCCGTTCTCCTAAAGGACTTTTTTCTTCTTTGCGTTAAGTTAATCGATAAAACCATTAATACTCCTACTCAGCTTTGACAACGGGGTATCTTTAAGTCGCATACTCTTTAAAAGTTAATCCTACTTATTTTTGTTTGGTTTTTATGACTTTGGGGGTATTTATTTCACTTGAAACGCTACGTAGAGCGCAGACGGTTGATGTTTCATTTCTGCTGTTTTTCCCCAATCTATGTCCCTTTCTGACTCTCTCTCACTTGACTGTGTGTGTGTGTGTTAATGAGTCAACACAAAGGCTCAGCTGTTTGGTTAATGCATGTCCTGTCCCATCCCTTTTTCCCCCATTTTGTAGCCCTTTGCCCAACGCTCAGGGTTGTTTGTTGTTGTCAGAGTTGTGTTTCAATGTCGCCTTTGTCTGCACTCAAGTCTTGGCTGTTTGTCTATATAACCGTCGGTTAAATCTTAGCCCGCTTTAAACCATGACTTTAAGCACAATGTACCTTACCTGTTCCTGATTCTGCCACCCAACTGCTCCAACTCATCTTGACATGCCATAATTTCCACTGTCAGCCATTAGTCCGCCACGCGGTGTCAAACAAAACTGAAACTGTCAAGCACATTTGGAAGTTTACCCTCATTTAACGCTAATTAGTTTCATTTTTTTTTATATTTATTTTTTGGGAATTTCATTGACCTTATCCCTCCCACATTGAGTTGTCATTTGGACCTGGATATTATTACAATGGGTTAATGTGTCCAAAATCTGTGTAGGAAAGAGCAAGATAATGTTGCAAATATAAAAGGGTAATTAATTAATTATCTGAATGAAATTAAGATGAATGATGAAACCTGATATTTGTCGGTTGCCAATGCCTTATATAATTCCTTTGAATTTTAATAACAAGTTGCTTCAATTTCTGCACAAATCGCTAGGCATCAAAACATTTAGTTGTTTTGAATCATGAAACAATTTAAATATTCGTTTTAAAAAGTTTTATCGGCATTTAAACTATTTCAACTTAAGTTCATAGAGAAAGAACATTTATTATTTCATGCAAAAACAGAAATGTTAAAACGAAATTAAGACGGATTGAAAAGTATTCTGAAATGGCGTGAATCTCTTGGGAATAGAATAAAGCGTTTAGTTTGTAAATATACATAGGAAATATATATATTTTAGCTATAAAATAATGTAAATATACATAAGAAATATGTATATTTCAGATATAAAATAATATTCTACAACAATTTAAATTCTATCTAGATAATATACTCTTGGGTATGATGTATATTTTGACTCATTCAGGCCTGCTAAGCCATTGTCAATATTTGAAGTATTTTAAATAATTCAATAAAATATCAAAATGCAATTTTTTACTAAAATATTCAACAACAACTTCCATTGTCCCTCGCTTCGTCCTGACATCAGCAAAAAACTGTCTCCACTCTGCTGAAAATTAAACAAAATATATATAATCTTCTAATAATCGTAAAGTGGCATCAACGTCAAACTGCCCCATAAATGTGGGGTGGCAACGTTTTGGATCGCTTCACGTGCTCATCAAATATATACCAAACAGCCCTCGTAAAGTAAGCCAAAGAAATATGAAAATTACTCGTATTTTTACAGTGCACAAGACTCGACTCACGCAAGTTGAAACTAATTTAATTAAATTTATACGCTCAAAAAAACTTTGCAGTCGTGGCGCGTGGCAGTAGACAGTGCAAAGGGACTTGCGGGGGGATTGGTTTTTTTATTGCACTGATTTACTGAAAGTCTTGAGTTGAAGAATATTTTTGAATGAAATAATTAAATTAGTTGCACGCAACGTGTGGGATTTGCAAGTTACATTTTTAAGGGCAGACAATTTGAGGGTTGATATTTTCTTTTAAATATTTTATTCCCCCATTTTTGTTTTACTTGAGGTACATGCTGTTTATGTCCTGCAAACTAACTCTTTAACAAATGCAACTGCTCATTTTGTTTGGCCTAAAAACACAATTTTGAAACCTTTGTCAAAACTCTGGCAAGCCGAGTAATTGTGCTGAATATTCTAAAATGAAAATGCCCATAAAAACCGGGCCAAGCAATCAAATGTGCAACATTGCTATGCTTCTTTCCCTATGCTCCTCTGACAGAAATATGATTATGTTGGAGTTGGGTAACAAATGAGTCTGCGATGTGCTTCAATTATGTGCCAGGAAGTCAGCAAAGTTTTGCCTTCTGATGAATGCGAAAATATGTTTTCGGCGACTACATAATGAGGCTGCTCACTTCCCTGTCCTTTGCCCACCATGCTCCGGTTGCAAGTTAAAGTTGCCTGTGGGCGCTTTTTGCCATTTTGCCTGTGGGCCATCAATCTGGCGCTTTGTTTTTTGGGCAACGAGTTGAGCTTTGTTGAGTTGACTCAAGTCGAGTTTTTGCAGTCAATTGCCAACTCACTTAGAACTGGCATACAAAAGCCTTAATTTTGCGCGTAATTTATTTGCCAAACATTTACTTTTAACGGGCTGCCAACGTTGCGTATGCGTAATGTATAATGTGTAATTTATGTAGAGATATATACAGGTAAAAGGCATAATAAAGTGGCATAGGTCAGCTGGGGGCACATGGCTGTGGATACATGTGGCATGTGGCATATGCGGCATATGAGTAATGCACATTTTACGCTTCAATTGCCAAAGCCATTTTGCCCCCCTCTCCCTACACACACACATTTAATATTAATAAATTGAATGGCATTTTTGTGTATAAAAAATAAAAATATATATATATATTGTAAGCTTAGGCTTTTGTTGTTGCAGCTGCCGCAAAAACATTCACCAAATACAACAAATATTGCGCATACGCCATGTGCGGCCGCCTTTATACATTTTTCAACAGTTCCATTTTGGCATCAGAGCCAAATGCAAAACACATAACAAACCCATGCATATATCACGTTGACGTTGACGTTGAATTCAACTGCATTCAGCCTTGATTTATTCATGTCCTGTGCGGGGAAAAAAGGAATATTATTATTTAGTTTTTTTGTTTTTTTTTTGGTTGTAAATACCATCAACTAAATACTGTAAGTGCAGCTGGTCAGCATTCTAGAATTTGACAGCTCAGTTATTTAGAGTTTCCTCGTGCTAATTGCTCCTAACTTTTGGAACCTAAGTGTGGGCTTTGGTCAAAATTAAAATCCTTGCAAAACCAAGCATATTGCTTTGGTCTTAGATTTCTAAATACACTACAATATGGAAATACATTCACACATGTTTATGAAGTTTGTTTAAGCAGAAAAAAAGGACCTTTAAAACTTTTTCTTTACTCTATTCAAAAATGCCTTTTAGGTTAATTTCAAAGATCAACTGCCAACTTGACCTTTACATAAATCAATAATAATTTAACGAATTTGGAATTTGTTTTCAATAATTTCATTTTTTTATTTTACAAAGAGCATTCTAACTTCGTTTTAGCCAAATAAGTTAATTTTTTTGGCACACTGTTCAATCAGCCTTAGCTCTTAGGCATTTGAAATTCATGACAGAAAATTTGTACGTGCCAGGAAATGCTAAACAGCCTATTCCTTGGCCCAATCCCTGCCACAGCTGTCCACAATGGCCAAAAAAAAAAAAAAAAGGAATAAATAAGGAAGACCTGAAAAAATGCCTAGCTCATTGTGTCGGGTGCGGTTGTTGTTGTTGTTGTTGTTATTGTTGTTGATTCAAATGCAAATATCGCTTGGTAAAGTTTTCGCACGAGAAAGTTTTTTCGCAACGTAGGCGCCTTGGCCTAGGGAACTTCCGGACAACTTTAAGCCCCAATAAGCTTAGGCAACTTTACGGTTTATTGGCATGTTGTTGTCCCGAAACCTAAGAACCTGAAACCCGAATGCTCAATCCGCCATTCAATAGGCGCTCATATTTCAAATCAAGTGAAGTGTGAATGAGCGGGTAGGCAATCCGTAGTCCTTCCCAGGACCGTCAACCAATTTGCCACGCCAAATGAAATGTCTATAAAAAGTAGTTACAAAGCATAACAAGGTTGGCAGCCAGAGAGCCGGAATCCGACTCCATTTAAAGCCCGGGGAATGTTTTTTATTTGCATTTGTGCTTTGCTCCATTTCTGTAGGCTAAGTACTTAAAATGATTTCCAGTTTTGGTGTTTTACTTATTTAATATATATATATATATATAGATATATATTTATTTATTTGTGTTTATTATTTCATTTAAATGTTTTGTAAACATGCATCAAAGCTTAAACTGCTAGTTATAAATTTTACTTTACTTAAAACACATTGATGTATTTAAATACATAGTTATAAGTATAAGTATGTATATATGTATATAGAAAAATGATGTATGCTTTATGAAGTTTGGCTTAATTTGTAATTTCGAAATTAAAATACTCCTTGTGATTAATTCTTGGATATTTCAATTTAAATATATATATATATACGCATAGCATTAAAATTGTTTATATTATTTATAAAATTCAACTTAAGGCTATCATATTTGTATAAATTTCTTTTAGGTATAGTTTTAAAATATTTTATTTTGTTTAAAATACTTCAAAGACTATTCTGCTTTAAATGCTTCAACTGGTTTAAATGCAAATTTGATTGTGGCAGTTAATTATTTACATTTTAGCTGCATATTTTATGCAGGACCACGCAAATACTATAGAAAAGATATCAATGCTTATAGTTTTGTACAATTAAAAAACTTTAATCTTAAGTTAAGTACGCATGTTGAACATGCGCCAAGAATTTAATAATAATAATAAAATAAACTCAGTTCGATATTAAACTTAGACTCCAAAAATTGTTCAAACTTAAGTTTAGCAGTTTTATATACTATATGTATTATATATAGATGTACTAAGAAAATACTACAAATTATATTTGGCGTAGTTAGCAAACTGTTTCATGTTATAATATTTAACGTTTACCAACACTAAGTCAGTCATCAGTCTGGCAACACTGGCGCGCTCACTTCTCAACACCTTGCATAGCCTTGCTAAGCGCAGCACCCAATTGACTGAAAGATGGACGTTCCTTGGGATTGGCCAACCAACAGGAGAGCTACAGGATGAAATATATATAAGCAGATAATAGACACACAGGACAACAAATTAATTGGCTGTCATTTCATGAGAAATTGCTTCCCATCATCCAGTTATATAGTACGTACCAATATCTCCTTAAGACAGCCTGGTGTGCCCTCGGCCACAGACCATTCCAGAGTATTGGCCAGTGCACGTTGTACCACCTGCTCATTGGTTAGCTCCTCATGCGGCAGCTTGGTAGCCTGATTGAATAGCTCCCACACCACAACGCCATAGGCAAAGATATCGCTCTTGGTGGTATACTCATCCTCCTGTATGCATTCCGGTGCCAGCCATCTCACTGGCAACAGCGTATTACGATGCTTATGATATTCACGGCTGTATTTATCCTTGCACAGTGCCGGATAGGCGACTTTTACAATAAATTCACTGGAGATGACGCAGTTGCGAGTGGCCAGGTCTCTGTAGATAAACAGTGGAAGATGATGGGTTTATTATTTATCAAAATCTAGAAAGAACATGTATCATAAATACTTTCTATTGAGATAGAACACATTAGTCAGATGACACTCTTTCAGCTTATATATTAAGCTTTTATTTATATTTATATAAAAGCACGTTTTTCAAGCTATAAATATAATCGTCCGACTTTGGATTTGACTATAATTTTGACTGGAAAAAATAGGTGTGAAGTTGTACGTCGATTGAAAGTACTCTTGACACTGTATATCATTTTTAAGTTATCTCATTTAGAAGACCCGATAATAAATAAGATTTCAATTTAAAAAATTCAAAAAAATTTATTCTGCGTGCCGCTGGATTTGCCCATCTAGAAAATACTCTTCCCAGATTTCCAACTCTCACAAAATATTTCAAAAACTGAACCGATTTCCCAAGATATTAATTCTAAAATCATATTTTTTTTTAATTGTATTTTAACTAACCTGTGGGTGAAGCGAGCGCGATAGATAGCATCCATGCCACGGGCTATTTGATAAGCAACGGCAAGAACTTGGCTGGTGGTCAATGGTGGCGGTGAGGATGTGGCGGTGGCAGTGTTAACCTTACCAGCCGTGGCCAATAGAAACTGTTTGAGATCACCCCAATCGGTGTACTCCAGAACCATGTAATGTGGATCCTTTTCGCGGCACAATCCAAATAGACGCACAACACCCTTGTGGGAGATGGCACGCAGCAAATCCAGCTGGCGTCGGAACTCCTGGCAGGCCTGTTCATCCTTAACTTTGTTGAGTGCTTTGACCAATACCAGTTGATCGACTGCCGTTTCGGACTGTTCCGGTTGCTGTTGTTGTTGTTCTTCCTCCTTGATTTCCTCAATGTCATCCATGGAGGTCTTAGAGCGTCGCTTCTCATTGACAGTGCTTAAAGTGGTGCTACCAGTGCCGCTGCCACCGCTGCCATTCTCACTGTTGCTATGCTGCTTCTCCGTGTCGGCATCCTTGTCGCTCGGCGACAGGACAGCCACCAGGGATGCCTTCAGTTTGCCCACAAATACATCGCCAAACTCACCGCGTCCAATTTGAATGAGTTCACTGAGACCGGAGCGTGGCAACGCCAGTTGCTCATAGATATGTGAAGATTTCTTGGATGCCCTTGACTGTTGACTGCAGGCGGTGTCATCCGATTTCTGTGCATCTCCATTGGCGGCACGTGACTTGCTGTGCCCGTTGCGCTGCTGCTGCTTGGCCAGGCAGGGTTCCTGTTCTGTATTTTTGCCAGAATCCGCCTGTTCACCGCCCGCTTCCTTGTTGCTGAGCTCATTGAGTCGCGCCTTGCGCGCCTGACGACGATAGCGACACCATAGCATAAGACCAACCACCAGCACAATATAGGCCAAGGCAACGGTCATGGTGATGAGTACAGCACGTGTGACCAGGAAGCCATCGCCTGCAGTCTCCTCAGTTATCAGTCCATCGCCGTTTGAGCGCACCAGCAGACGCACCTCCTCCCGCTTTAAGCCCGCACTATTGCCAATGGTACAGCCATATTTGCCCTCATCCTCCGCCTGGACATTGCGTATTTCGAGTGTGCCATTCTCCAGGAAATTGAAACGCTGACGATCCGTATTATTCTCACTCAGATATTGCAAATCTTTGTCCCATTGTATGGTCGGCTTGGGATCACCAATAGCCTGACAGTGCATGACAGCAACACCCTGTTCGTTTGTCTCGATGGGTCCCACGGGCGCCACACTAAACTTTGGCGTGACCACCACATTTATAGAGACTGTGGCATTAATCTGTCCCTGGCTATTACTGGCCAGGCACGTGTAGTTGCCACGATGCTCGGCACTCACATTCCTAAAGATTAAAGTCCCATTGATGTCGTCCACGTGTTCGGGCAGTGAGTCAATCGCCGCATCCTGCATTGGGAGAGACAGACAGGTATACATAGTATATATAGTACAACAAGGACTATTACAAACCAATTTCAAAAACTCTCTGTTCGACGCGTTTTCATCTAAAATGCAAAAACCTTGTCTATGGGGGCGAGGAGGAGGAGGCACATGCGTTTGTTTTAGACCAAAAAACCAAAATTAAAAAAAAAAATAAACCAATTTTTTTTTCTCTCTGTGCTCGACAGTTGTTCCGGCAAATGAACAAACAGTTGCCAAAATTGGTTGAAACTCGGAAACAGCTGCAAACAACGGGACTTGAGTGCTGATATTAGAAGAGGGGAGGGCAGGGGAGAGGCGAACGGTCTCTGGTTGCATGTTAGGATTTGGGGTTTAGACTCAATAGAGTTTTGCATATGAAATGCTTGTTTGAAAGAAAAGTTTACACAGCACCGCGTTGCGTTTTTTCAATTTGTCAGGTGGACATGTGTTGCAAACAGAAGGACTGACAAACGGGGAGGAGGGAATAATAGAAAATAGTCTATTTGGGTTTAAACTTTATGTTTAACGTTAAATAGAAAGTTTGTTTAAAATGCATTAATATGGTTTAAGAGCCTAGAAATGCTGTTAATAAATTCAGAAATTATATATTCTTATCAAATTGGGAAATAATAAATCAATTGGAAAATCCTCATATTTTTCTATCTCTTTATCTTCTCTTTGAATCACTGCTAAAATTTCATAAGCTTAAGATTGAATTTTTTCATAATGCCGATAAAATAAATTATCGATAAATCCTTGAGTACTCACCCTCAACCATTGCACCTGCGGCGTTGGTGTTCCTTGCGCCTTACAATGCAGCTTGCCCAAAGCGCCAAGTTCCAGATTCTTTGATGTTGGCTGTGGCATAAACTTCAACTGTTCAATGACCTCCAAGGTGCCAGGTGGCGAGTTTACCGCCGCATGTCCCTCCAGCTGTATTTGGCACATATACTGGCCAGCATCGCTGGCAATGATGCTGTTAAAACTCAGAGTACCGTTCTGCTTGTGCAACACCAGTCGTATATCCTCGCGCAGCAATGCATCCTTGCCGTAATCCAGAGCCTGACCAGGTATAAGTGCACCTCCTAGCTCCACATGTCGCAGCATTTTGCCATCCTTGCGCCAACGCAACTGTACACGTTGATTCTGCAACTCGGCGGGCAGCTCGTAGAGGCAGCTGAGAGCAGCGGCATCGCCCTCCTTGATGGTCAGTTTGGCATTGGGACCCTGCACAATGTGCAGGCCCTCGGGTGAGGCGGGCAGTGACATTGATTGATCCATGCCGCCAGAGCCACCACGCTTGCCGCGGCACAAAAAGATTTGCTTGCCCCAGGATTCGGGCAATTTCTGATTCTTCTTCAGTCGAGGCAGGCACTTGACCGTGGCCAGGGCATTAGCCTGATGCTGGTACACATAGCCCTGTTTGCTCATCACGCGTGCCGCCGCATTGGAGGCAATGCAACGATAAAGTCCATCATCATCGCTGCTCGGCTGGCGCACGATCAATCGATGTTGTTGCAACTCCACGTTCTGCCAAGTGCTTAGCTTGGCGCTGTCCCGATACCATTCAATCTGTAACGGCTCATCGCCAGAGGCGCCTTCCACATGGCATTTGAGTAATAGCTCATTGCGATTACTGCCCAATAGCTGCACATTGGCCGTATCCAGATCTGCAAAGAAAGCAATCAAAAAAAGTAATTACATTTATGTATAACTTTGTTTAATATATTGATTTTAATAGTGTAAATTGTAAAACTTTCTCAATGTCGCTTATTCTTAGGAATTCTATCGAAAGTATCGATAGGTTTTGCATACTTAATAGCAAGAACTAAAACGTAGCTAGACCCGTCATACCATACAAGAGAAATGAAACACAAATGCTTTCACCATGGGTCCATTTTCCACTCTTGTTCTCGTGAGAGAATTTTATATTCTACCTACTTTTTAGTTCTTGTTAATAGCAATTCTTACGGTATATAAATAAAAACTTAAGTTATTTTGCTTCTTATAAAGAATTAAGATTTAATTCTATATATTTTGTACTAAACTCATTTTACATTTAAATGCAGAAATTATTTTGAAGTTTGAAAACCTTGCAATAATTAAATTCTCTTAAGAAATTTGATTTTGTTAAGAATCTTATAGCTATTCAGGGTACTTAATAGTTAAATTGCTTAGCATTTCATAAATATGCATAAAATATCTGATAGGCACATTTGGCTATAATGCATATCTTAGCTCGTTATTATTCGATATATTTAATGTTATAAAGATTTATGATTTATTTCTATACAAGTAAATTTTATATTTCCATGCTCAAAATGCTTTGAAGTTTGAAAACGTTGTATAGTTACTTTTTTTTTAGACAAATCGATTTTTAGCGCATATTATAGCAATTAAGGGCAGTTCATAGTTGGATTGGTTAGCATTTCATAAATATGCATAAAATATCTGCAAGATACATTTGGGTTTAATGCTTTTCTTAGCTTGCTTTCGCTTGCAAATTCGCTTGTTTTTTGCTGTTTTTTTTTTCCCGCTGCATTAAGTGCATTTTATAGTCAGCTCGAAGGGCCAGAACACGACGACGACGCTGCAATCTTTGTCTTTATCGCTGCTGCCTGGGAGCCCATTTAAGGCGCAGAGGAAGCATAAATTGAACTGTCAGTCAGTTGCTAGGGTCTTGGACTGGTTCCCTCACTTTGGATTTATGTAAATGTAGCTCTGTAGCTTGTGCATATGTGAAAAAGAGGCAACTTTTTACGCCTGGCCCAGACAGCTAACACCGGGAGAGTCAGAGGGTTGGGGCGCCCCAGAACGGTACTTGGCAACAATTGCAGCATGAGAAAACAGTTTGTGGCAAATGTATAAAAAGAAGAATGTGTGTGCTTCATGTTGAAATTATGTTTTTGGGGCGCACTACTGGGCGTGGCAATAGAATTGCTATTCCTATTGTCTCAAAACAATGTATATACATTTTGTTTCTCTACACCTTTGCTAACTAAACATATAATAGCAGTTCATTGTTAAGCCAACAGATACTGTTACTAATTTATACAATAGTTGCACTATCAACTGATTGGCATCTATGAGATAAACATATATATATATAAATAAATCACATTTCTCATTAAATCTTGACGCTAATGATATGTTGGCTGCATTTTAGCGTCGAGTTGGCAGCGCTTTTATCAGAAACAGCTGACCGCACTGCTTACTTCTGTAGCAAGGTGGCAACGCTGTAATTAATTGCAAAGGTAAATCGCTAACGCTTAAACTGTAATTTGAATTCATTAGAAGTCTAATTAATGCTGTGAGATAACATTCACAGCTTTTTTCCATAACCAAATAAATGGGCTTCAGCTGGATGCGGATGCGGATGTGGATGTGGATATACATAGTCGAAATAAGTAGTCTATAAATGTAATGTAGCACAGCTTGATATAGCAGCTGTGAACTTTATCTGTTTAGTTTTTGTTTGGTTATCCATTAGATACTTTTGTATTTGCGCTTAGCGCATTTTGTCTATCTCCCACTGCTATGCTACGTTATTTTTGTTGTTGCTGTTGTTGTTGTTGCCTAAGTGCCAATTAGTTCACTCTACTGTCATTTTGGCCGTAACATATACGTAAAGTTTATGCCACAGAGCGACGTGGCCAAGTCAAAGTATCTGTCAGTACGTTGTCGTTAACGGACGTGCTACAGCACATACACATATATATGTATATACATATACTAAGCAAATACCAAGTACAAATACATTTCAAACTTTTGACACTTCCTCGACGGAGACGAAGACGAAGACGACACAAAACTGTTTATTGAGTTGTTGTTGTTTTTTCTATGCCACCAAATAAGTATGTACAAATATTTAGAAGCATTTCTCCACTAGCTTGCCACGCTGAGGCAAACAAAGTCAAAGCCCAAACAAGATTTATGTACATATGTAAATTTTTCTAACGCGCCCAGCAAACCGCAGGCAAATATAACATGGACAGACCCGAGACCGAGACCTGGAGCTAAAGATGAAGCTAGTGCTGGAGCCGGAGATGGGAATGGAGCTGGAGCTGGAGAGCTGGCAAACATTCAGATAGGCAAAAAGAATAATATCCATAAAACATACATCAACCATTTGACTAGGCAGCCAGGAAGGCAGGCGGCCAGGTTCATGGTGTCTTTTGACTATAAAAAATACTTGTATAGATAAAAATATATGTTTTTTAAAAATTATGACACAAGCATTAGAAATAAGAAGTTGGAGGAAAAAAACCCAAATATGATAATGCATGAAATATCAAAAAAGTAATTTGAATTTAAAGTGATTTGAATATATTAAACATAAATCGTTGACTAGAGCAAACTAAATAATGTTAAATTGAGCAAAGAAAACTAGAATTGTTAAAGCATAAAATAAAGAAAAAGTATAAAATATAAAACATAAATTTAAATTTATATTATGTGCATAATTTCAAATAAATAATTTATGATTATTCTACAACAAAATGTTTGTCTAAATATTTAAAACAAATTATTGGTTAAAGTAAAAATATATATTAAAATTTATGTCTGAGTTTTATTACTAACACAAATTTTAATGTTTTTCCAGTTCTGTTGTACTATAAAACCAAAAATATATTGGAATATTGCCAAACGTCCAAAGTACCCATAGCGTTCTAGAAGGGAAAAATGGAAATCTGTCGGAACTTAAAACGACCCTATAACTGTAACTCAACTCAACTGCCTCTAGTCACTAATTAAGAAGCCTCTCATTAGGCTGATATATATGCAGCCAACACTAGCCGACAATACGACGGGCACATCTTTTAACACCTCCACCTACACCTACATTGAACACCTCGGAATGGGTAGTGGGAGGAGCTGGAGCTGGAGCTGGAGAGGAAGGTGAACATCATTCACACATTGCATATAACGTTAGATGGTTGCAGGGGCAAAGGCAAAAGACGACGTGGTAAACATAAAAGCCAATGGCTCCAAAAAAAAAATAACAACACACAAAATAAATTTGTTAAACTTTGCTAGCGGAGCTGGGAGCATAAACCACAGAGCTGTAAACAATTGCCTGGAACGCGGACAGGCAACCATAAAAAAAAATAAAAATAAAAAAAAAAAAAAAACCTGAAGTAAACTCACTTTGAGTAAACAAAGTGGAAGTAAATGTCGAAAGGCAGGCAGCAAAATTATAGATATATAAATTGACAGTCGTCTGTCTGTCCAGCATGGGCTAACAACATTGCTGTGTTATCGATGAGGCCCAAAAGCCGTTTGTCTTGCTTTTTGGTCTTGCCAAACTAAATAAGTACTAGGATTATTGCAGTTGTAAGCTCCCGACAGTCATATACTCTGCTGCCAACATTGTACGATTGAGAATTATATTTAATATTTAACAGGCTTCAATTCATTGAAATTTAACAAAATTGAAAAAAAAATTATCATAAATAAAATATCTTTTAAACTCAGTAAAAAAATTTTAATATTTTAGTTTTAATATTTTATGGAATTAATTTAAATTTTAAAAAAGACAGTTGGGCTGTATTTAAAATTATTTTGGAATACTTCTAAAATCAAAAGTTTAATAAGATTTAATCCAAATTTGATTTAGTTTTGAAAACCTTTGAAACTGATTCAATTTAGATAAGCTCTCTCTTTTTTTAAATGGTTTAAATTTAATACTAAATATGTATTAAATGGCTTAAATTTAATACTAAATTTCTATTAAATGGCTTAAATTTAATACTAAATATGTATTAAATATAAAGTAATATTTTTTACTGTGAAGGAAGTCGTCAGTAGTTCGCATATTAAAGTTATAAGAGATATAGGTTTAATTTTAATCAAATTGTAAGGGGAAAGGTCTGATTAAGTTTGAAAATGTATATAAACCAAATATACTCATTATATCATTGTAAATAAAGTATATAAATATTGTAAGTGTGCCGACTGCGTCTTAATTCGTCAAATGCAAGTTGCTGATAAGATAAGTGAAGCGTCTCTGCACTTTACGAGCATTTTCTATTTTTTTTTATGCTTTTTCTTTTTTTTATTGACTTTTATGAAAATATAATTAATTGATAATCAAAAATTGATTATTTTACGCGCAAGCCAGTTAAGGTTTGTTTTCATGCCAGCTAAAAGTGAAGCTCATAAACTGATTGAACTATCAGCAGAATATAAGTGCGAAGGAAGCCATTGAAATGGTTTTTGAAGTGGACAGTGGCAGTAATTATAGCCCTCACTTCAGGCAGTTAGTACACTTAAGCAGCTTTTCCTGACCCATTTTCATGGTTCGATTGCCTTCAAATTGATGCAAAATGAAAATGATCGCATAATGCATGAAGAATAATTCAATTAGTTGTAAAAATGATAGAAAAAATTATAAATTCAAGTAGCTTCTATAAATATTTATTGAGTTTTTAAGTTGTTAACACCCTTAGCATTTATTAATATTTAATCGAAGTCTGATTCTAAAAGTATATTATTAAACTAGAGGCATATGTCAATGAAATAAGTATTAGCTGGTTGATATACCCTTTATTAAGTATTAAGCTGCCGATTTATAAGCAATAATTCAGCATAACTATAACAATCAAAGTAAAATAAATATTAAAATATTAGAAAATATTTTGCGTACATAATTAATATATTTTCTTTTTTGTATATTGAAATAAATGTTTGGTCTCATTGTAAGATAAATTTATATGAAGCTAATGGACCCCCATCTCTGCTATCGTGTGTTTAGGGTATTAAAAAATAATTATTTGCAAAGTCAGCTAAAGTCTCTCGGCTGGCAAAAAAATGATTCAGATTTGCAATAGTATATTAAAATTTGTTTACAAATGTGTGTGGCCATTGAATGCATTCTTAAGTAAATATAAACAAATATATAAACTGCAAATATTTTAAATTATCATAATACTTCGGCATGCTCATATCGAAGCTGGACAGATGCTCATTGATATGACGCTTGCAACGAGCGAAGCTGTTAAACAGATGCTCATTGCTATGTTCACTTAACTATCACACCAATCGAAAATGAGTATTATCGATAATCAAATTCAAACGGTATTCACTCAGAAAGAAATGTTATCTATTCTTAAGTTAATTCGATATTCGTGCAAAAACAGTTGCGCTTGTGCATTTTTGCGAGTCTGGGTTTTCCCTGCAAAGTGTTCGGTCATATTTGATGTTGAAAATTAAATTTTAATTAAATTAAAAATACATACAATTAAAGTTGTTTTCTCAAATTATTACCAAAATGCAAAACCTATCAGATTACGTGCCCAGCCCAAAAATGTTTCGGGCCTTGGCGTCAGATTTTTGCGACGCAAGTCTGTCTGCAACCGATACAAAATTTAGTGAATATATTAAAACGCGTAAAGTGAACTATGACAATTTCGGCTCAGTGCTTACAACGCTGTTGAGCATTGAGGATATATACACTTTGAAGCCGTATGCTCAGCTTCAACAGTCTGGTGTCACAGTTTATAAGTGCTTGGCGGAAAATAAATATAAGCTAGAGCTAAGCAATATGACAATAAATCCTGAAAATATATTGACACCCAATATGGATGAAATACTGCTCAAGTCCAGCAATAGTTTGCTTATTCGAAAGTCTGAGCAAGAGATTCTGCCTTTACTGGCGCGAAAATTTCATTTGTACTCTGAATCATATTTTGGTAAAATTACAGAAGTGAAGGGCGCCTGCGTCACATTCGAAATCAACTCAAAGAACGAGTTATTTAAGAAGAAAGCCGAGAAAGAATTGCTATTCCAAAAATTTAGTGTAATTTTTCGTTCGACTCGAATCCCGTTTCGTCTAATGTATAAAGCACTGGAAGCGCTTAAACTGTGTGAGAATACGCGTCGTTATCTGTTTGCATATTCCAATACCCAATTGGTACGCCAAGCCTTATGGGTGCCTTCCTTAATTCTTCTCAACAATGCCATTGCATCAAATGCCGAACAGTTACAGGCAGTTGAACGGATCTTTGCCGGGCCCAATCCCGAGGCACCCTACATTGTGTTTGGACCTCCAGGTGAGTGGCTGACTCCAGTTTAGCCAGAAAAATAACTAGGTCAATTCTTATAGGCACCGGTAAGACTACCACCATTGTGGAGGCTATTTTGCAACTTTACATCGAAGGGAACAAACGCATCCTTGTAACGGCCGGCTCGAATTCGGCCTGCGACACGATTGCTTTAAGGATATGCGAGTATTTTAAGAAGAACGAAAGACTACAGGAGCCGCCTGAGGAGTCAAAGATGAAGCTCGCACGTATACTGGCATTTTCTCAGAATATTCGGAATGTACATCCAGAGCTAATGGATCGCTTTCATTGCTCACATGCGCTAGGTCCATCAAATTATAAAATCATTGTGGCCACACTATGTACCATAGCCCGGATATATATGAGCGGCAGCAGTACATTTACGCACATATTTATTGATGAGGCTGCTGCATCTACAGAGCCGGAGGCTCTAATGGGCATAGTAGGCATTAAGAGCTCACTCTGCCACGTCATACTCTCCGGCGATCACAAGCAACTGGGCGCAGTGATCAAGAGCGATCGAGCCGCCTTCTTGGGCTTGGGACAATCTCTAATGGAACGCCTGCTGCTCAACAAGGTTTACGAGGTGGACGCAGGTGGAAACTATGATCCCACATTGCAGACGCGTCTGCGTCGCAACTATAGATCCCATCCAGCGATTGTTGGCATTTATAATAAACTTTATTACAACGGTGAACTAATACCGCTGGCGCCACTGAACCAGGTTAACCAAGCCGTCAACTGGAGCCTGCTACCCAATGGTCAGTTCCCCATATTATTTCGGGCCATCTACGGAACCACCACACACGAAACTAATTCCACAAGTAGCTACAACAATCTGGAGGCCGATGTCGTCTGCCAATATGTGAAGAGTCTGCTTCAAAAGGGACTTGGCGGTGGTATAAAAGTGGTGCAGGAAGATATTGGCATTGTTACTCCATATTTGGGTCAGTGCAAGCTTCTGAATAAAATGCTTTATCAGAGGGGTCTGCGCCATGTGGAGGTGGGTAGCGTGGAGAGCTACCAAGGACGTGAGAAGCCCATCATAATAGTCTCGACGGTTGTTTCCTCTAAGAGCACACGTTTTGTTTCGTGTCCTCGACGGATTAATGTGTTTCTCTCCCGCCCCAAGTGCTTGCTCATACTGATCGGTAATCCAATTACACTGAACAAAATTAATGACTTTAAGTATATTATTGAACAATGCAAGTTACGGGATAACTTCTTAGACGAACTAAGCTCATCTACACTTTCAACTCTGCAGAAGCGTATGGCTAAGTTATCGATGAACTTATCAGAAGAGTAACACTGAACTATATTATCACTTTTTTTATTTTTGTATAAGAATGCTTGAAAATGCTTCAAAATATACAATTGAGTTCTAATTTGCTAAAAATGTTCATGTATGAATAAAACGATTATTATGAATTAATCTTTTTCAAAAAATAGTTAATAAGAAAACTAAATAAGCAGTGTGAGCTTTATATAATATTTTTATTTAATAATCACAAGAAGAAAAACATCTTTGTTATGTTACAATATATATGAAATAAAAACAAAACTTAGAGTGTTAAACGTTAGCTCAAATTCCATTCTTAAGCTTCTATTGCCATTAAATGTTTGCCATTGTTCTACGGTAAATTTATGGCAACAAACTGACCATAGCATATATATATATATATATAAACATAAGTCCTCTGCACAGTGTACTACACTATCTTAGCCAGCAAATCTTTAATTAAACTTGGCCATCCGCTACCAAACCCTCTGAAACAGTTTTCAAATTAAAACGTTAAACATTCGATTATCGCACATTGTCTGGCTTGGATAATGTTTTCTCTGCTAAAATTCTCTATACCCACTCAATTGCTGAAACTTTTTTTTGCTAATGATCAACTCATGTAACTACAAGTAAAGGCAAAAGTAAAACAACTTAAAGAGTGTGCTCGACTGAGAGATACTCTGCACTCTTAAATTTGCTGTTTTTTGCAAAAATGTTGTGTTTTGCGTGAAATGAATATTTGTTAAATATAGAGAGAGAAAATATGTTAATTAAGTATTTATTTGAGGAGGAAGATGTCTCCGACTCCATAAAGTATATATATATATATATTCTTGATCAGCCCGAGATGAGACTAGATAGCCTCTTTCGTCCGTCTATATAACCTCGTCTCTCAGTTGTTGAGCTATCTTGATGAATTTTGTCAGTGATGACATTTCTTAGATTGATTATCATAAATATAATTTAATTAAATTTAAACTGAAGTTGATGACAATATTATATCGCTGCAATAGGAACGATCGGTGGAATATAGACTTTTTTTTTAGATCATTGCAAGGACATGACGAAGATATTTGCAATTTCTGTTTGAATTTCATATGCAATTACACTTCCTTTAATCAATTTGTGGAAACAGGGTATTAAAAAAAGGAAGAGATAACGAAAGAGAGATAGAGAGAAGCGCCAAAAAGCTGACTACAGTTGCTGTCTGCGTCGCTTTAATGTGTGTGTGTGTGTGTGTGTGTATGTGTGTTGAGCTTGGGCTCGTAAAATTTTATGCGTTTTTCCGGCATTCAAGCAAAATGAAAATTATCCGGCTGCCCCCGAAAAATATATAAAAACCCAACTTGCCAACTGCAGTCAACTTGAACTTGTGTAGCTCACAGATACAACAACAACAACAACAACAATAATAACCAGAGTCAAATGGGGGTGTTGTTGTCATTGAGGGTTGCTTTTGCCCTCAACGTACATTCGCCCCCCTTTTGTGTTGTGTCTTTGCATTTTGTTTGGTTTTTATGACTTTGGCTGGCTGTTTGGTTGCCATTTTTGTTGTTGTTGTTGTTGTTGTTTTTGTTGTTGCCATTTCTCATTTTATGTTTATGTTTCGTGTTAATGTTGCATTTCATTTCCATGTACATTTCAGTACCATTTCTCCATACAGCCCTTTTTCTTTTTATTTTTTTTTTTGGTATCCAACAACGTCTCCATGGCACAAACATAACTCAGCTCAGCTGTTGGTCCTTGTACGTGTATCCTTGGTTTATCCTTGCAGCGAAAGTCCAACAACCCCTTTGCACTGTTTTGCAATGTTTGAGCCTGTCTCTCAAATTCTATGTCCTTTTGCCCACTTGTCTGGCAGTTGTCTGGCTCCTGACTATGACTCTGACTCTGAGTTTGGATGTGACTTTGGTCCTGTTTCTATACATTTTGCTTTTGCTCTCTACTCTGTTTTATTATTTGTCTACTCGAATCTGCGTAGTCATCAGTTAGTTGTATCAGTTACTGCAACTCTATTTGTAACTATAGTTTATTGACAATTGCAAGGTAAAACAACTACTATTTCATTCGGCTTGTAATGCACACGCCTGTGAAATTCTATAAAATTATTGTTTTTTTTACGATCTAAACAAATGAAGTTCATAGGAAATTATAGCGTCAATACTTTACTGACTGAGCAAAGCAATATGTGATATAGCAATTTCCTAAGATTATTATTATTTTCTTTCTTTTATATTTTATATTGGTTTAAGTATTCATAACAAAGATGTATTTAGATATGGGACGATGTATTGACATGCCCAGCGATAGTTAAATTGCACATAATATATCACACGATATATTCATCGATACCTTTAGGTATTTTCAAACTTCACTTAACATGGTCACACATTAAGTGTCAAGTCGTCTTCTTCTTCTTTTGATCTTCGCCAAAATGGTGCACGCGCACTGAACAATATTAAAATAAATTTTGTATTTGTTTAAAGTATAAATCGCATCTTTTTAATTAAATCTTAAACAAACTTATGCTGGTAAATATAAACCTTTATAGATAATTTCCAAAATTGCTGATACATATAATAATATAATAACAATAAAGTCACAAATGCATTCTTTGCTTTTTCTATAGGTTCTTGTCAGGTTTCTTCTTAAATCAAAGAATTAAACATATTTCTAGCTATATTTAGAACCTAATAAAACGAATAAATACAGAATGTTTTGAGAACAGGACATGTCACATTCGATTTTAGTTAGTAAATATGCTCTGTTAAATGTTCTCGATTCTTTGTTTAATTTGTTAAATGTTGCAAGCAAAATGTCACATTTATTTCTGCGCCTAATTGAACTTTTCTAGACGAAAGATTGCGATTGTTTTCCCACTCTCTTTTATATTATAAGAAAATTACAGCTTTATGAATATTTTAATAGATTTTGTCTGCTTTTAGTTTTGGAGAGGGGCAACATTTAACCCACTTAGCCCTTAGCCATTTGCTGGCGCCACTGTCAATATCCGCCCCAAAAATAATCCACTGTAGCACACCCCATATATTTGCCTCCTTGTTGCACAATCATTTAGCGACCTTTCAACAGCGCGTGCTCAGCACAGTAGCAATTAAAATCAACTCCCAAAAAACAAGAAAACTACAAATTAATTAGTTAATTAATTAGCTAAAACACTTGAGTGCAGCGTGAGTTTCTCTATAAATAGCTTAGGCAAAGGGCCTGGGCAGCGTCTTTGATGATATTAAGCGACTTTGATCAGCTGCCAGGCGGTGCTGACAGCAGCCGTGGCAACAACAACTGCAACAACAACTACAACAACAACTGCAACTACAACTGCCACTGCCACTGCAACAGCAACACATGCAACACAGATTGTGCATAAAACTTCCATTCACTTTGTTTACATGGCAAGGGTTAGAGGTGCCACAATGATGTAGTAGGGGTATATAGGGGGTCTATAGGTATAGGGTGTCGGGTACAGGGTGTAGGGGGGGCATTCCACTGTTTCTTTAAATTTATGCATTTTTCTGCTTAAAGGCAATGCAACTAAATGAACATCAATCACATGAGGCCGACGATGACGATGACGACGCGACGTCGACTTTGGCGATGAGTAGCAGCAATACAGCAAGTATTTAGTTATATGCGACTAGAAAATACCCTGTGCAATGCAGGGAAAAATAAATATGTGGTATTTTTTGTTGTTTAACAATATATCTTTTTAGTTTGCCTAATATGTCTATAATTTAGAGATTTCTCTTAATTTTTTTTTACAATTAAACACTTTTTACTAAAAAAAATTATATCTTGATCAGAATGTAAGCTGTATTGAATAAGGCGTTCATGAGTGGAAATTTTAATATATATACATATGTAAATATATACTCCCAGACAACCGATTAGTACACCCTATGCTTTCTGTATCAGCCAAGCTTATAAAGCTTTTAAGATCAATTTTTGTCAATAAAAGTTTATATAATTCTACACATGAAATAATAATTTTATTTTAATTTAAATTTTTAACTTATTAATAACATTTTGACTAGAATTTCATTAAATTGACTATAAAAAAATAACTTTTATTTTTGGGCCAGCCGATTAGCATACTATGTAGGCTTAAACTGTCGTATTTGGCTTATAAAAATTATTACATATTTATTTAATTTTATCAATTTTAAATTGATTTAATAAGTTAATATTTATATTGGTTTATACAATAATTGTGTTCTACTGTAAAAGCGAAAATGCGATCTTCAGTTTGAAATATTTTAATAAATTCTATATATAAAATATTTAACATATTTTTTTAAATTATTTTAAATGGATTCAGGTTGTAACTGAGAGCAGATAAATGAGCTTTAAAAGCATATTTATAGATTTAAATTATTTTATTTTAAATAAATTATATAACAACCGAAATAATGAAAAGTATTTTATAATAATAACTAATCATAAATTCTTTAAAAAAAAATTTATTTTCATACTTGCAGTTAAGCACTATTTTAAGATACCCATTTTATACACTTCTATTAGCTATGAGGTATAGCAAATGCAACTGGAACTGCACTTGCCACTTGGGTGCATGGATCTTCTTCAATCTTTCTTCCCTACTTCTCTCTTTCTCCCTCGCTATCTCTCTCTCTGTCTTACCTTCTTCTTTTGGCCACGCTACGTTGCCTTGGAAAATGCATTGCTTGTGCATTGCACTGCACTTCCTGTGCAGGGCCCAGGAAGGGGGTAGGGGCAGGGATAGGGTAGGGGTGTGCGTGACGCTTGCACATCAAAAGTTTTGGTTTATATCATTCAACAGTGTTGTTATTGTTGTTGTTGTTAATATTCTAGTTGTTGTAGTAGCATTTTTATGGCTCTTTACCTTTCTGACTGCTGTTTGCCAGTTTGTGGTTTTGACCAGGCTAAGCAATTGCTGGTAGAAGGAGAATATCTCCTCTAGAGAGAGAGTATAAAATTTAACATAAATCAAATTAATTTACTGCATATTTCTGTTCAAACTCAGACTCTCAAGAATTCTGCAGTTAAACTTATAATAAGTTGTAAAAAATAGTAACATAATTTCATAATTACATTTTAAAATCACATAGTTAAGTTGTAGAGTTAAATTTATAATGAGTTATAATTAAATAATTATAGCCAACACTTGGTACAAGCTTTACACTCAGAGAAAACATAATTGTAATCTGCAATACAAAGTTAAGCTGGGAAGTTGAAGATTTAAAGTCTGTTTCATATCAAGAAATAAATAAATAAAATATTAAAAGAAATATATATAAAAATATACGCTTTTGAATTAAGCATAAATCAAACTTTAATACAAAAATGATTTGTGCATATAAAACTTGAAAATCTGCTTCAAATCAAGAAATAAATAAATAAAATATTAAAAAAAATATATATATGAAAATATACGCTTTTGAATTAAGCATAAATCAAACTTTAATAAAAAAATGATTTTTTTTAAAATTATTATAAATTACCTTAAATAAATCACAAATTAAAAAAGATATTAGAATTTGTGAGCAACAACTGAAGTAAAATATTATAGTTAGAACTAAAAGTTCAGGTTTTTTTTTATTTATTTGTTTGCAAAATACTTAAACTTTTCTAAGAGTATTAACTCATAATCATAGACATTAATATTGTGCACTTATGTGGCTAGAAAGGTACTTACATATCACGCTCAATTTAGCTGAAGGCGACGCCTGCCTGGCGCCGCTTGCCACACTGGTTGCAATGCAGACAAAGTCACCGGCATCCTCACGTTGCACGGACTCTATATGCAAATTGGAACCGATTTGTTGCACGCGTTTGTCATACACAATTTGCTGACCTGAGAATAGAGTGCATATAGTCGATATATATATATATATACATCATTCATTATATACTCACCATTATGCAACCATTCATAATGCAAATCGTTGATGGGCCCCGTCGCCTCACAGCCAAAGTCAACGGCATCATTCTCAATGATGGACTGACTCTGGGGCGGTTGAATGAAACGCGATGAACTGGCCAGGCTGGGTGCTATCAGAGGGGTAGAGTAAGAAAGGGTATATATAAATGATTGAAGAGCCAGCGTGTGATTATTATTTATAGACAAGAGTATTCAACAGGTAACTATTAAAGCTGACTGCTTCTTTGTTTTATTTTTTTAAATTTAAATATAGTTTGTTTTACTTGTTTTTAAAACATTTCTTAAATACGACTTTATAAAGCGGGAATTCTTATATCTTATATATATCTTGATCTGCTTCTATTCTATGCTATATTATTCTAAGATATATGTTAAAATATGTAGCAGACAGGAGCTCTGATCTCCTCTTATAAAGCTAAAACTTCTCCCCTCAATTGTTCTCTTTCACGCAGCATCTTAGCATAAATAACAATTCTTAGTTTAGATCAAATTTTTTAAATACTCTTTTAGTGAATTTTATATATTTTTAAAATTATTCTAACTGCTCAAACAAATAACCTTTTGTATAACTTCATTATTTAAAACTTTCAAGAAAATAACCCGCAACTGACCACAAAATCTTCCTTGATCCTAATAATAATTTTTTTATTTAATTAAAAACTCATCATAATTTTGTAGAAGATCTGACAAAAAAAAACTTCCTAATTAGCCTTCATACACACCTGAAACTGACATCAACAAAATGTCCAAGAGGGACAACATTTTTTTTTAGGGCAAATGTTTTACCTCTCAACAGCAATTTAATATAATTAACAAAAATGCAAAAAAGTAAAAATTGTATTTAACATAATTGCGTTTAATTAGAGTGGTTTAAGCAAATTAAATGCGCTTAAGCGCCTCAAATTACAGTGTTTAAGCTAAATGCAATTTTGTTTAAGCGGCAAAAAAAAAAAACAGCTAAAAATTACATTGCATACACACAGGCGTTTTTGCGTGTCGACAAAACACAAAAACAACAACAAGAAAACATACATTATGTGCTTAAAATTATGCACAAAATATGTTGAATTACTTTGTACTTATATGAGTTTAGTTAGTCGAAGATTAAATACTCTTACTGTTTTAACTGAAAACTGAGAAAAAAATGTTCTTAATATAAGAATTAAACTTTTATTTTAATCTGAATTTTGTATTAGAAATTTTAAGAATTAAATCAGGATATTAAGCCAAAAAATTGAATTTTAATAGAATAAATAAATCCTCATTTAAATAAGTGAGAATTTTTCTTAAAAAAATATTCTAAATATAAAAATTAAACTTTTACTTTAACCCGATTTTTGTACTAGAGATTTTAAGTATTAAATTAGGATATTAAACCCAAAGAAACTTGAATTTTAGTAGAATAAACAATCCTTACTTAAATAAGTGAGAATTTTTCTTTAAAAAAAATGTTTATATTTGTGCATCTGTAATTCTCAAACGCTTTTAGCTACCACCATTTGAGCTCAAAGTATTTTGTGATTTCTTAAGTTTTCACTTACAAAAACATAATTTCAAGTCAAAAAAAAATTGTTTTGAAGAGCAATATTGAATCATTTGATACTTGGTTTATGGAAAATTTAACATGCCACAATTAAGTACCATAACCAGGGTATACAGAGCAAAGTCCACAACAACAATGACCTGCACTGTGTTAACATAATTAAAGGCCAAAGCCAACAAAATAAAATAATAAAAAAATATATATGTTTGTAAAAAATGCCTATAAAAAATAACTGAATATTTTAATGCATTCAGCGGTGCACAAATGCAATTTATTTTTGGTTTTGTGTGAAAATAAAAATATATGAAAATTAAATAAAAAAAAGAGTAAAAAGTGCAGAAAGCAGACGATGTTAGTTTAGCAACTATAATAATTTAAATTTAATATTTAAATGTAATGTTTTGCCAGAGAATATGCTGTAATATATTAAAGAGCAATAAAAGAATTTATAAAAAATTAAATCATACTATTTAAAAACAATTTAAATCCTTAATTCTTAAACAAAAAACCAACTCCAGTATCTTTTCATTGTTCTCAGCTCTTTCTGGGCTAAAGATTTTTATGATTTTGGCTTGGGAGCATAAAGATTACCATTAAGCCCAATTGCTATTAGGCGCCACCTTCCTTAACCAAAAGTCGACCCAAATCTACACACACACATTTAGCAGCTTAACCACAATAACAAAAAAAAAGAAAACTAAGTAAAAGCCAACTTGGCAAAGCAATTCAAAAACGATTATTTTTGATTGTACGAGTGTATGGCAGACGTGTGCATCTTCTGGATAGGAGAATGGATGCAGAGGTACAACTATAAAACGGGGGGCAACCATTATATTTTGGCACTAATTGAAGCAATTTAGTAAAACACCTCTAGAAGGCAGATCCCAGTCAGGGCGGAATATAACACGGAATCAATAAACAGACGTAAAAAGCAGGCAAAAAACAAGTTAAAAGTTTATAGTCGCGAGATCCCAACTGTGTTATACTCTGTTGTCAGTGTTTTGACTTTTATTCAAGAATTATAATTGATAAAATTAGCCATAAAGTTAAAGAAGATTTTCAGGGCCGAGATAAGCAGGGCTGCAAATTATGAGCCTTTCACAGCGATTCTCAAAATTTTGTTGTAGTGTCTAAAAATAGACAGAAAAATGAGGATTTCAGCTGTCATAAAGTTGTGCGCCTTCCTCTGCGATTCTCAGTGGTATTATTTGAATAAAATGCCCTGATTTTCCAAATTAAGTAGTGCTTGACAGTATATCAAATATATAATTAAGTATATTATAGAAAATGTTATATGCGTATTATAAAAAAATATTAAATTTTATATTTATTATAGAAAAATATAAAAATTTTAATTATTTAATAATTATAATATAATATTTAATAATTCAAATTTTTATATTTTTCTATTTTTTTTTTTTTTTAGAAAAATATAAAAATTTTAATTATTTACATTTTCTTCTAGAAAAACACGTTTCAATGGTGCCAAAAAACAATTGAGAATTGCCTAAAAAATCATTTAAGACCATAGAATTTTTGATAAACCTATTTTTATTACATTTTATTAATAAAGTTCAAGTTCAAAGATCTATTAAACTATGAAAAGAATTTATAGATAAACAGAATATACACTCAAAAAAAATTGTACATCCAATTACACCTGTAGATTTAATTACCACAATGTGAAGAAAATGTTGTTTAAATGTTGAAATATTCTGTCATGATCGAATTAATTTCGATAACTCGAGGAAACTTATTCTACCAAACATGGAAAAAATCTATAATTTTATGTCCATAATAAAAAAAATCCGTTATTTTTTTAAATTTGAATAAAAAAATTACTTTACTTTGGTTAAAGAAATAAGTCAACATATTTTGTAAAAATTTATATTGAGCATAGAAAATTTTCTGCAGGTTAATGAATTTTATATTCATTTCATAGAACACCTGGATTTCATATTGTAGAAAATCCATACTTCCGATTATAAACCCATAATTTTTTCGTTTATTCATATCATAGAAAATATATTCGTACTGTGAAAATTTTCACTTCTTTGTAGAGATTTATACTCTGTTTGTAGAATTTTATTTTATTTTTTTTTATCAAAAGTGTTTCTATACTTAAAAAAGTTTATTTTTTCTTAGTGTATAAAAAGAAATATATAAATAAATTATAATCTATATCTCTTAGTTCTTTTGTTAATGTAATCGATGAGTGTGACCAATGTTTCAATATTTCAATTATATATTTAAATACTAAATATACATCAGTTAACTATAAAGGTTATTTTTTTAAACTCTATCTCTCTCCTTAGTGTCTGACATTGCACAAACCCAATATACTCCAATTCCCTTTTTGCGAATACACACTATACAACACAATAATAATAACAACAACATCATCATCATCATCATCATTAAACTCATTTGGCTTATTGCTGTTGTTAGTGTTGTTCTTGTTGTTGTTGGCAGTTTTTGGTTATGGCCAAGTCTGCAAATCATATGCCAGTCACATAACCAGCGACGTGTTATGATATACCACAAGGATGGAGCCCACAAAAGTCAACCTCAAAGGCTGTCGTGTTGAGGACTGAGAGTTCTTCTCTGGAGAGAATCGATTTAATTTGCTGCAACAGCAGCATTCAGTACAAAGAGCAGAGTATCCCAGATTGTTGGATCCATCCGCCGTTACTTGACCGTCGATTAAAGAAATATGCGCCCCCGGTACGATTTGATTTCGTTTCGTTTTGGTTTTGTTTCGTCTTGATTGCGCTGACGTGGGCAAAAAGTCAGGCCAAAAGAAGTGCGTGAACGAGGGGGAACAACGGAAACAAATAAGTATGAGAAAAGTATTAATGGTGTTTAACTAGAAGTTACCCTGTAACTGGAAATTATATTGTAGTAGAAGATTTTGTGGAAGTTATAGAATTTTCACTACCAATCAGAGTTTACTGAGTTAATTTATGGGACGGCGAGCGAGGATTGAATTCAATAAATTAATACTCGTAAATAACACTAGGTAACAAAATTTAGCTTTTTTTTTTGTATATTTGATCAAACCTACTTTTTCTGATACATTTGGTGCCCCAGATGACGAAAAACCACTTTAAACATTTTTCTATGGTAAGACTTTTTTTTAAAAATTTTTGAAATCTGGTATTTTTTGTTTAGCTTTTTTTCAGAGGCAGGCCTACAGATTTAAGCATTACTCGAGAATATTACAGCCGATTTTCAAATGCTTTACGTTTTCTGAAAGCTTTAAGTTTGAAAGTTTAATTATAATTAAACTAAAGTTAAATTAGCATAATTAATTTCTACACAAGGGCGTAATTAGTATTAGCCAACCAACATTTGTTGGGTTAATAAGAGAAAACAAAATTGAAGGAGACAGTTTGGGAAAATTTTGCTAAAATCCAAAAAAAGATTGTTAATTTGAAAGTTATTAAACCTTGATTGAAAACTTGGTTCTGGTATAGTGATAAACAAGGTAAATTTTATCTTGGGTGTTTTTACTAATTGCTGAATAACTACCACATTTACTGACCGATTTAGACAAATGTATACCTAAAATATTTGTTAAAGAATTGTCTAACATTATAAATCTTAAAAATTATTTAAACGAATTTTTTAAATTTTTAAAAGACCAATTGAAATTTATCAATTTTTCAAAAAAGGCAACAAAAGTTCACATTTTTAAACTTTGAGGATTTATAATGACATCAATTCGCATTTGATCCGCATAAACGGCATGTCGTTAGAAAGGGAAATCAATTATCAATATTATAAATAACATCTGATGTTAATATAAACTTATATGACTGCCAAAAAAAATAGTTATTCGCGGTTTTCTCGAAAATCATTCTTTGTAAAAATAATTGGTTTGCATTTTTGAAATCAGCGCGCAAAAATACATCAAAAAAAAGTATATGAGAGCGCAGCTCCTTTTTTGCTGTAAACTAGTGATATTAATTCAAAGAGTCCTTATTTAGAAGTCTCTTAACAGCATTAATTAGCTCTGAAATGTTCAGCAAATATTGGTAATATACAAAATCAAACATGTAACAAATATCAAAAGCTTTATCTTCAAAAATGTAATTCAGTTTTATCGATTTGCAAGTGTTATCAATAAAAAATAAAAAAACTTGTTTTGCAAATATGTTAAACGACAATTCAACTGAAGATACAGATTGTTATATGCTCAAAAAGATTCCAACTACAACTTTTTTATACTTTTCACTCATTTTATGACTACAGGGTATATACAAAAAAGTGTTGATGTGGCAGACGCTGAACAAGCAGTCCAAACAGCAGGCAGTCCAAGTCCAAGTCCAACTTCAGCTGCCTGTCTGTCTGTCTGTCTGTCTATCTGTCGGATTGTCTCTGATAATTAGTTCGTTTGTTTGTGCTACGTTTCAAGTGTTGCGAGTTGCCCGAAATCAGCGAGTCAGCGGACCAACTGCTGAGGCTGCCACAAATTGTGCGGCAACATTTGTCGATTAAGCGCAATGAATGCGAAAATATCGTTGTAATAATCAGGAGTCCAACTGCGGCAACCATGTGGCACAGTCAGCACTTGAACTTGCCCCATTGATGGAGTGCCTGTTAATGTTTATTATTTGTTATTCGATGCTCTGACTGACCCCTTGGGTGGCGTTTGATTTGCTTTTGCAATGATAAAAAAAAACAGAAAAAAACAAAAACTGAACTGTCACTCAAGAATTTCAGGCATTTTGTGAAAACCTTTGGAAAAACTGCAAGTCAACATGGGGGAAAAGCAAAACAGATACAGATACAGATACAGTGAGTGGGAAAAAATAACAGACAGGAGAAAACACACTCTGAATGGAAGCTAAAAAATGAATGTGCATGACAATTATCCGTCAAAAGTTTTGATGTAGGACTTACAACAGGGAAAAAGAAAAGACTAAACCAACAAATCAAAAGTAAACTGAAATGAAATGCCATAAAAAATTAACTATAAAAAAATGAAAGAATTTTGTTCATTTATAGCATTTTATGATGATCAATGCCACACTAAGAAAAAAGAAATTTTTTTTAAGTATAGAAACACTTTCGATAAAAAAAAAAAATAAAATTCTACAAAACAGTGTATAAATCTCTACAAAGAAGTGAAAATTTCCACAGTACGAATATATTTTCTATGATATGAATGAATAAACGAAAAAAATGATGGGTTCATTTTCTTCACTTTGTGGTAATTAAATCTACAGGGCATAAAAAAATTTCTATGTCGCTATTTCTATCCTGTTTTTCCAAACACTGACATCAGTTTTCCACAATTGGATGTACACTTTTTTTTGAGTGCATGATGTGTATCTTTTTTTGTATTATATATAGAGTTTAGATACAGTTACCCTAAAAAAAATGTGAGCTAACAATGAATATATTGTGTTATAAGCAAACACAACAGCTCGGCTGAAATCTAAATCAAAAAAAGAAATAAAAAATTGAAAAAAAAATCTCATAAAACTCATTGCATAAATTTTTGAGTTTTAACCCTCAAGTTTAGAGAGAACAATTGTTTAACCCTTGAGATTTTGCAATACATGTCTAATTCAAGCAATTATGAGTGGAATACATGAACTTAAAGTTTGTGCCATGCCACACCATGCCACATAAAGGGGCAAGTTTTATGAGTTGCATATTCATGCTGTACTTCTCTGTGTGTGTGTGTGTGTGGGTTGGCATGGCATGTTGCATGCAGCATTTTGCATGCTTGAATAACAAATTATGACTGCCACACAAAGCCGCACATATACAGAGAGACAAAAGGGAACTGACAGGCAGCCTTATTATTTGTATGGCAAATAATGGACGTTGAGCGTTGCACAGATTTCAAATATGCGCCAGGCAACAGCTCTGACTGTGACCCCGACTCCGACTCGGATTCCGATTCCGATTCCTGCTCTGGCTATGTCTACGGTTGCCTTTTGTCTGCGGCTGTTTGCCTTTGTGCTACTTAACAGTCAGCACTTTTCAGCAGCGTGTCCTGTCGCAGGACATATGCATGCATACATATTTCTCTCTATATACATCATGTTTAAGCATTTGCATAATTGTGTCTCTTTGTGCATCGGAGCCGTATCCGATTCCATACTCTGAAATCTCTCATATTTGATTAGCTCAAAGAATTCCTTTGGCGTTGCTTCTCTCACTTTAAATAACTATGGCGATCCTGTCTGGTCTACCTGCTGTGCATGTCCTGATTTTTTGAGAGTCCTGTTGAGGCATTGTGTGTGTGTTCTTTGCATTGTTTTGCTTTTTCCTTTGCCGCTTTTGTGTATTTGCCTAATGTCTTTATTTTTGAACTTGGCCGGCAATGCCTCATAATATTGTAATATTTCATATGGGCTACCTCTCCCGCTGGCTTACTCTGTGGTCTGTGGCACCGACATACATATATACTCTTTCCTTGCGCCCACCCCCGTTGCCTGCTGCTGTTAATTGAGTCATTTTGCGCGCCGTTTGATTTGAAATTCAATTGTTGCCTCTGTTTCGAGTTCGTTTCGCAGCTTGGTTTTGTAATATGATGAGCTATAGAATGTATATATATATATATATACAGTATATATATTTCCATGAGAAGCCTCAAAAACCCTCAAGTGCACACAAAGAGCATCTACTTTAGATATATATAGAAAAGGGAGTTGACTAATTACAACTTGGTTTGTTATATTGTTAGAGACAGACTGATTTGAAGTAGTTTATTCAGTACATAAATGATAGATATATAGTTGTATTTGCACATAATATAGAATAGATTTTATTTAAAGTGTTTATTAATATATTTATTTTATTTTTAATAGAAAAATCTTTAATTAAAAATATGAAATATTTCTTTTAACAATGTTTGTCTCAGCTTTTTGTACTCCGTATACACTATGCAACAGCATTTTGTGCCCCTACCTTTTAAGAGTCGATTTATATGTAAAATGTTTCGCTGATTTCGAAAATAAAATTTAAAAAATTAGGTTGTCTGTACCGTTTTCCAGATAATCGAAAAAGGCTATATTTTCGACTTTTCAAAAAGGTTGCTTTAATAAAAAATGACAATAACTCCAAACATAGTTTATTAATATTAAAGATGTTTATATTTTTGAAAAGATAATAAACTTGCCTATCAACTTGTCATATAACATTTTTTAATTAGATTATTCGTTAAGAAGTTATTAAGAACTGAAATGGGATATATAGCTGATAGTAAATTCATATGTAAAATTAGTCGCTGATTTCTAAAAAAAAAAATAAGATTGAAAAATTGTTATAAATTCGTTTGAGAATTTTATAGTTATTCAAATTTAACTGTTTTAAAAAATCGTAAATTGTTATGAATTTGTTTTTAAACAAAACGAAAAAAGGTAAATTTAACTTTTTTGAAAAATCGTAAATTTAAATTTTTTTTGTTTTATATAAAAACGCATTCATAACAATTAACGATTTTTCAAAAGAGGTAAATTTGAATAACTATAAAATTCTCCGATCTTAATCTAAAAGTTTTAATATTTTTGTATTTAGTAAGTTAGGTAAAAAAATATTCTTTCAATTTGTCATGCAAAGCTTTTCAAATAGATATTTCGTTTAGAAGTTATAAGAGATTGAATTGAAAATTTTGCAACAAAATAGGCCTATTTTAGAAAATTATTTTATTTAGATATTTTTTCTTAAAAACTCGTATTTTAGTTTTTTGTATCGAACTTTAGATATAGAGATTTACTAATTATAAAATAAATAAAACGTTTTTTATAAATATCGAAACTTGCTTGAAGAAAAGAAGATTCTTTCCTCTAGTAAACTCAGATTGAAATCAGATGCAAGGTCCAATTGCTGAATAAGAATATATATATGAATTGTCATAATAAGATGTAATACTTTTTTCTGGATGTTTTGAAATCTATATCGGTTGGTTTGGGCAGTCTATATCTGAATACCATAGCTCTCTGTGGATGCAATAATCTGCTGGTAAATTATTCTCTTGCATCTAAAAGTTAAACTACTTTTTCAGCTTATAATGCTCATAACACTATAATACAAATAATTCCAATTTACAAATTTATTAGTCATAAAAGAAAAAAATTCAATTATATTATAACATCGCACACATCCTGATACAGGATTAGTCATAACAGCAAAGGGTGGTTTAATATTCGAAATATTAACGAGGGATGATTCTCGATTGCCTTTTTGAAAACTCTTTCAACATTATGCCACAAAACTCACAAGAGTGCTTATTAGTAAATTGAGCTGGATATTCATTTACAACTTCAGAGCTAAAAAAAAAAAAAACAAAATAGCTCAAATAATCTAGAATGCAACCCCAAGTATAATATCTTATATATTTTGATTTGAATGGCATTCAAATAATTTACTTACCCCCAACAGCCAGTGCCAGGATGAGCATCGACAAATAGTTTATATCCATAATAATGTTGTTGTTGTTGTTGTTATACTTTCAGCCAATCGTTGTGGAGTGAAGTGTATCTTGAAGTATCTTAGCCCGAGCTTATAGGCCAATTAGGCACACACACACACAAACTACACTCTCGAATGAATATTATGTGCTGACAACGTACTCAAAACTCAAATTCATGTATATAGTATATGTGTATTATCGTAGTGCACAGTGGGATAGACTCGGTTAAGTGCAGCCACTCGAAAATGCACTCCACTCAACGCATTTGTAAATATTCAATATTTGGTTGGCAGCTCCAGTCACAGTCACAGTAACAGACAACGACAACGAATGATTGTGGACTTGTGACTGTCTTTTTTAACGTTTTACCGGGTCGAGGGTATGAGGGGGGGGGGCCTTTGATATTTACTATAGACACTCAAATTAAATTGGTATTTACATAGTTGGAACGCATGAAATGCATTTATCACTGAACACGCCGATCAAAAGGCAAAAAAAGATACGCGCAGACGTTTTACGGCACTTGCCAGCCTTGCTATTATTATTGTTGTTGTTGTTGTTGGTTTATGTTTCGTGGTTGCGTTTTTTATCAGTGCCTAGATTGACAAGCGACAAGCAGCCAAGTTTCTGACTCTCGGCATTGGCACCGACAAAGGTATCTAGATACACAAAATGCAATGCTGAAGACGGAGCTCCAGATACTACTTGGCTTGTGTTTCACAGTGGTGTGAGTTGGACGAATGCAGTTCAATTACCCAGACTTTAAACCGAACCCTAAACGCAAACGTAAACGTAAACGAAGCGCACACAAGGCGAGCGCAACAAATCAACTTAATTTGTATCCCAAAGATACAAAATATTCAATGCACTGCATCCTTGGCATGCCTTGCGAACCCGAACCGGCTTTTGTATTTTGTGTTATTGGTGGGTGTTTTTTTTTTGTTCCCTTCTCCCCCTTTATTTTTTATTATTGTTTTACACACAAACTTCGATGGGGTCGCCGTAGCAGCCGGCAGATACTAAGTAGAATATACCCGGCACAAGATACACGTACTCGTTGGAGAACCGCGTGCGTTCGACGTCTGTTTATTACTGAAGACAATCGGCAGTTGGAGTTGTTTTTGTGGAACCGGCTTTTAATGTGTTCCCTGTGTGTGCAACATACTGGGTATGGCCATGCATGTGTGCCTGGGTGTGCGACCAGTATTATTTGAATGTAGTTGCGCAGTGTTGCCGTGCGTTTGCTAGAAAATACTGGGTTGCGCAAGTTAGGCGCGTGAATTTTACAATTTTGAATGGGAAATGAGTGTAAAATTGAAGGGGGAAGCTATAAAATTTTATCAATGGTGTTCAAATTGGAATTTAAAGAATGAATTAGCTTATAATATTCTATAACAATTTTATAATTTAATTTTTAATAATAAATTTAAGCTTTTCTATTTTTAAATTTAGTTATTTGGGTTGAAAATTCAGACTTATGTTCGGTTTGCCAATCAGTTTCTGAAACTGTTTAACTTAATTTTCTGTTTGCTAAGCAAATCGATTCATTTTAATTTAGATTCCTATATCTAGCAAAATATTTCGAATTTCAATTAAATTTAGAATATCAACCTAAGCTGCTTAACAAGCAATATATAAATATAGTTACTTAGCAACTAGTCGCCCCAAAATCAACATAATTCCTTAGATACGTTCGTCAAGGTATTCTCGCCTGCGAAATTAAAGCATAAATCAAAGTCAGATTTTAAATCAGCACCAAATTAATCTCCAAGCAGCGGTCTAATCGCTTTTAAACCCACACAGACACAGCCAGAGCCAAATGAAGTTATCAACTGTCAATAATCAGGCGCTGCCACTCCACTTTGCCAATCTTTGTATGTGTTTAAGTCCAAACAATAATGCGCCTTAATGACCAAGCTTGAGTTGACGATGATTACAAAGTAGATGGGTATTTTGTTTTTGGCTGGAACCCAGAGGGTGAAGCTATTGGTGGCTTGCTGTTTTTACGAGCGGCTGCACTGCAAGAAGCTTCACGTCTAAAGATACTAAACGAATGTTGACTACTGTGCGTGGTCTGACCGATTAAATGTTTGTATGTGTGTGTGTGTGTGTGTGTGTTTTTCATTTTATAGTTTTCCGCTTTTTTTATGATGCCTTTGCAACCCCTAAAATAGCAGAGAGAAACCCAAAACAATTGCAACAGATCCTTTCGACGCGCCGCCAACTGACTAACTGACACCCAAAAGTCATAAAATGCCTTTGCCATTTATATTATATATATACACAAGTCTGAATATATATATAGAGAGAGGGGTGTTCTCCCTGATTAACAACACGGGCACAGCCCTGAAACTGTGGTTATCAAAAACCCGCTTGCCATCCAGACCATCCAAAATGTTGGGCCCGTCAATGCGCTTTTCTATTCAATGGGCCAGCGACAGTTATTGATGTCATAAAGTTGGAGATTTATGTATGTCTGTCTATTGGGTTTATATATTTCCATTGTTTGTACGGGTGTGCTATATATATATATATATATATGGGTGGAGTGGAGAAACAATGATCTGAACAGAAACGGGCAAATGTAGTGTTAATAATCTGAATATGAAAACTACATTTTCAAAATTTACACTTAAGTGTCATAATTTACGGCAAAAGAATTCTTTTAAATGTGCAAGAAATTTTAGCAGATGGAGTAGAAGTTCAGAAGTGTTATAGGCAGCCCTTCTATAATAATAAAAATATTTCTTAAAGTCTATCTGCTTTAAGCCATAACTAAGCGTAACTAAATTCTGCTGCTTACCTTAACTCAACGCCTCGTATAATTTTATGATGCAAAAAAAAAAATAAAATGCCGAACAAACTCAAGACACAAGAATTTACCATGTTCAAAGATTAACTTTTGCCTGCATTAAACATCAAACATTTAAAAGAAGAAGGCATTAAAATAAATTTTTAGTAATGCGGCCTTTGCGTAGACTAAACAAAATAAACATTTAAAACTCGTGTATAACACAACTTAGGAGGTGTTTGCGTTGCATTCAGAGAGACTGAGAGAGAGAGAGAGAGAGAGAGAGAGAGATCTTTCTGCATTTACTGTAAACAAATGAGGCGAAAAAGTAGCCGAAAAAAGAAAACATTAGAAGTGTGCTCAACTAGAAGATACTGTGTATTCAGGTGTGTGTTCATAAATACAAATAACATTGTAGATGGCAGCTAAATCTATTTTAGACTGTAAATTGATTTTATTGATTTATGGGATATTTATACATCTGAGATCGAAGTGTTTATGCAGAGAGACAGCTAAGCAATAGACTGATCGATGAATATAATACGTATACATTTCTTATAGAGTTACATACCTTGACACACACTTAGAATACCCTTTCTATACAATTTGTAATGAGTAGAGTTTATATAAAAAAGGAAAAACATAAGGAAATACGGAAGGGCACAGGCACCAACAACGAGTTTTTAATGCATGTCGATGTCGCCGCAGATCAAAGGCGATCCAATGAAGAAACTAAAAGGCAAAAACCTGTGTGGCTGGAGTTGTGGCAAATGCAGGGGGGCGGTGTGTTTTGGGTCGTTTAATTGCACTTGCCGCTTTTTATCTGTGTTCAATGTGTTGGTGCCGCTGCCGCTGCCGCTGTCGTTTGCCTTTTGCCTCAGCCCTGCGCATGTGTAGTTGCCTTTGATGTGCCTGGGCTATGGGCGCATTTGTTTATAGCGTGCGCTATAAAAAACCATAAAATATGCATAAAACACATACATATACATAACATATACTATTAGTATGGGCAAAAAGGCAATTGCGATTGAAGTTGAACAGCCCGAGCAGCAGGCAAATGAAATGGAAATGAAGCGATTAAGTGCAGACGTTGGCAATTGTAGGAAAATGTCATCGTTATGATATTCAGGAATTTTAGTGGGCTTGAGGTGGCCCCAACTCCAAAATAAGAGCAGTTTTTTTTTTTAATTGGATAAAGATATTTAAAAGTTCGTTAATATCAAATTAAATGAAATAAATAGGGGAACGAAATATATTTTGTATATTAAAAAAAGGTGTTTTTATTTAATCTGTAAACTTCTTTTTAAAAAGTTAAAATTACACTAAGAAAAATAATAATAACTGTAACGAAGTCCTGATCATTATGAACATTAGTCTCTTATGCCCGTTTTTAATTTTAAAATGTTTAAAAGAATTAATGAACGATTTTATCTCAATTTAAAATTATTCTGTCTCATTTAAAACATTTCGTTAATTTCTTATTAAAATATTGCGTCCATTTAATTTGTGCTTAATGTGAGAACATTGCACTTATTTATAGAAAATATTATTACCACTTACTTGATTTGAAAACACAATTTAAATTAATTCATTCTCTTGCAAATAAATTTAAAAAAATGAAAAAAAAATGTAAAAACCTTCATTTATATACTGACTGCTAAAACGGTTTGAATATTACAGACAATTACACTAATGTGTAACAAATAGCCCCTCTAAGTATGCAACACTTAACATGCCACGCATAACATATAGTTAGTATGGTAATATAATACTTTTTTGTTTTGTTGATATGAATTTAACATTCAAATACGGTTCTGTACACAGCAATATGCTATTTATTTTAAAAATATTACCAACTCCCAATTACCAGGGGTAGTCTGTTATCATACTCGTAGTAAAGTTTTGAAAGACCTGAACCTTAGTTATTAAACAAAAGATAAAATAAGATAATAAAATCATATTAAGAACTTTGTCAGAAACTTTCCATTCATTTCTACGACTAACTAGTAATTCAATTTACAAACGTATATATAGTAAACAGCTTCCCCTTGACTCCTTAAAATATTTAAGTCAATCTAAATATTTAAGTCAATTTTTTGACAGGTTCTATTGCCGTGTTAAGTAATTTTCTAAGAATTTCTATGACGAATTAAGTTACACCTAAACATTTAAGTCAATTTGCCGTCCTAAGCAATCGTAAATATTTAAGTAAATTTTTTAACAGTCTCTGTTCTATCTATTACGAGTATTTTTTTTGGCTTTTTTGTTACAGCTTGTTTGGCATTCCAAGTTTATAGAAATCTAGGGTTTTCTTTTTTTTTTTGTTTTGTACTCGTCACTTGGCACATTTCATTGCTTTGCCGGCTGCAACAATCATAAAAAACACATAAAAACTGTTGAGCATTACCGCTTCATGAGCTTTATGGGGACGCCAAGTGGGCAACGGTAGTAAAATTGAAGAATTTTACGATACAATCCCCGACCACTCCGCAACTTCAACAAATTTTTCCAGGGCTATAGAAGAGGAATGTTTCGTATGCACTATAAAATGGGCTCTATGAGAGCTATAAAATATTTATTCTACTAAAAAATAACTGTACATGGGATATATATACATCAGAGGATACACATAAATATAAATATATATAGTATATATAAATACAAATAGATTTTTAAGGGCTTTACACGCTTAACAACAAAATAGAGTAACATATGCATACAAAGAGAAAGAGAGATCATTGAAAGTGGCAACTGGAGAGCCGGGTTTTTTGTTGTTCTTTTTGCTTATCCTAAACAATATCATCGGCCACTTGGGACTCCTGCTCCAGTATGGTGCTCTCGCGTAATTTACTCTTGAGATTTTTGCTAGAATTCGCCTCGGTCAGGCAGGGCTCATGCTCGGCATGCTCATGTCCATCGGCATCGACAGCGCCATGCGCCGCATCCTCCAGCTGCACCTTGCCCATGTGGCGACGATAGCGATACCAGAGCTTTAAGCCCAACACCAGCACAAAGTAGAGAAAGGCCAGGCAAATGATCACAATTATAATGCGTGTGACAATTGAATTTGATGCCGATTTATTGCTTCTGACCACCAGGAGCACTTCCTCGCGCTTTAAGCCCGCACTGCTGCCAATGGTGCAGCCATAACGTCCCTCATCCTCTGCCTGCACATTGTGTATCTCCAGTGTGCCATTCTCCAGCAAATGAAAGCGTGCCGGATCCGTATTATTCTCATTTAAATAGGTTAAATCTCTGTCCCATTGTATCGTTGGCTTGGGCTCTCCCGTCGCCTGGCAGTGCATGACAGCGATGCCCGCCTCTGTAACTTCTATGGGTCCAACGGGTGGCACACTAAACTTGGGCGCCACAACCACATTGATGGAAACTGTGGCACTAATCTGACCCTGACTATTGCTGGCCAGGCATGTGTATTGGCCACGCTGCTCATTGCTTACAACACGAAATATAAGCGTGCCATTGTGATCCGTAACATTCTCCGGCAAGGGCAATTGAGTTTCCTGTAAAGATTCAATGTTATAAAGGATTATAGACAAAATTGGTATAATCATATGCTTACCCGCATCCATTTGACTTGAGGCGGCGGCGTACCCTGCGCCTTGCAGTGCACTTTGCTAACGCTGCCCAATTCAAGATTTTTCGATGTTGGTTGCGGCATAAATTTCAATTGCTCAATTACCGCTAATGTGCCGCTGCCGGAACTAACCGCAGATTGGCCCTCGATCAGCAATTGGCATTGATATTGACCCGCATCGCTGGCCAGCACGCTGGCAAAGTGCAACGAGCCGCTGTCCTTGTTCAGCGTCAATCTTGCATCCTCGCGCAGCATGGTCTCCAGCTGTGGCTCGCTGGTGGTGCTGCTCGCCTGGCCCAGCTCCAATTGACGCAAGGTTTTGCCATCTTTGCGCCAGCGCAATATGATGCTATTACTCTGACGATATAAATCCGGCAGCTCATAGACGCAGGGCATTTGCAATGTGGTCTGTTCCTTAACAGTTAGCTGTGCCTGTGGACCCTGACGGATGCTGACATCCGCTAATGATATTGGAGTAGCTGTGTGTGTGTAGAAGAATTTTACATTTAAATATTTCATTTCGTCAAATTCTGTGAAAAACATTGTTGAGTCATCGCTGGCAGCAATTTTTATGGCCTTACCGCGCACGCAGCTGCTACAGCCGAGGAGGATCAGAGCAGAGCTCAAAAGCCGCCAGACATTTATCTGTGACTTCATCATCGTGGCGCGACTTAAAGAATTTGTTTGATTTCGCGTTCGCGTTCTCCTTTTGCTTTAGTTTTTGTTTTATTTTATTTTTTGTGTTCCGCACACAAAACCGGCTCTTTATAATATTTTGTAGTTGTAGTTTTTTTTGTTTCCTTTTTGGCTTCTTTTCCAAAAAAAAAACCAAAAAATTATTTCCACAGCTCAGCTTCACTTCATTTCATAATTTCACTTTACACACAGTGTGGCGGGCACATTTAGCGCCTTAATGTTTATTTTTATGTTACGCACACGCGTCACGCTTAATTATCCTGCTGCATAGTACGAATCCTTAGGGCAGGAGACACATTCAGCTGACAACCTCACGCGTTCACAATCAAAGTTGAACTGACGCCGCAGTGAGCTAATTTTAAAATGTTAGCTGATGCCGGTCGACGCATGCGCGCTTAAGTATTCCCACTATTAGCCGGTATTTTTGGTACAACAAAAATGCAACTCTGTGTGCTGCTACAATTTGAATGCTTTGAAAAAGTAGTAAGCCCCTTTAAATTTTACAATTTGTTTTTAAATTATTTAAATAATATATTTTTTAACTTATGCAATTTTTATATTTATTGAGTTAAATTTCTTCATGCATTTTTGTACTATTGACTACATTTTTTTTTATTAATATAATAAGCTACAGTAGTTCAAAAAATTCTATTTGCTTAATTCTAGGATTACACAGTCTAAAATTGAGGTATGCTTGATACGCGACTATAAATTGTTTGCCTTTTGGCCACTCGGAAGGGACAGCGTGTCATCATTTTATAGACAATAGCGCTGCATAGCACAAATAGGCCCCAAAATACATATGTGAATAGCAATATAAAACGATTGGGCTGCCACAGTACAGTGTAGCTCAGATTGTAGTTCTCTAAATAGAGTTAAAATTTAGTTTAAAATCAATTTTGTTTATTAATTTAAAAAAAACACTCACCTAGCACCGCGTAGCCCATGCCAATCTTTGATTTTCCCATGCGATATGAACATGTTGGCACCATTATCTCTAGGTAGCTATGCTCCTGTTCTTTAAGCGCTTGTAAATCAAAATGTCGCACCGCATTCTCATAGAAATTGATGACTTTTGTGGAAGGGTATATAAATATGCGCGATTCGTGCCAATGTCCAGAAAATATGATATGTGGATCTAAATCGCTTATAACGGCACGTAACAACGGTCCACCACCAATGAGCAGCGGTGCATGGGAGACTCCAATGCGCAGGCGTTCGGCATTGTGATCCTTATCGGGATTTGTAAAATCCAAAAGCATGCGATTGATCTTAAAGAAACGCAAATGATTGTCATAGTCAAACAGATCTTCGCTCATAAATTCGTTTTCAAAACGTCGCTGATTTGAATTGGATATATAGTCGCCATTATCGCCGCCAATATCGTTATCACCTGGAACATGAATACGCTGAAAATAAGCAGAAATCATGCGAAACTAAGTTTAATGGGTTACTTTTATAGCCCAACTCTCTACATACATTTGTTAGCTTTTTGTTACCATAGATTCGCTTGAAGCGCTGTACATATTGCTTATATTCCTGAGCAGTAGCTATGTTACCCTCATCGAGTAAATCTCCTAGAAATACTATAATGTGTGGTTGTGTAAATGATAAGGCATGCTCGAAGGTCTTCTTTAGATATCTATCCGAATCGTAGCGCCCAAGTGGACTATGAGATGAACGATCGTAGGAATTGCCTAATATTTGCGGATCCGCAATGAGCAGCAGGCGTGTGCAGTTTTCTGAAAATAAATAATCTGTCAGAAATTTATAATGGATAATTGTGTTAAATAGCTTACCCAGTTTACAATCGATTGAGTGCCAGCTGGACTGTGCTATATAATATATAAGTACTTCATTGAAGAACATGAGCAACAGCGTGAGCGCAATAAAGCCACGACAGACTAGTCTGAAATAGTTTAAGTTCAATTTTATATATCCTTTTTAATATGTCCCTTAATGCAATTATAAACAACTGGTTAACATGGATTAAGTTTAAATCCGATAATCGTATAGTAAAGTAATTAATTAATTAGTATTTAATCTTTGGCACGTTTTCACTGGTTTTTTGAATAACTAGTTCCGACATGGTTAATGGTCTTACCTATTAACTACCCGCAAAGAAGCCATAATCATGCTGAGCGTTTGGCTTCTTCACGTTGTTTGATTAATTATGCGTTGCATACAAATTTGGCTGATTGCGTAGCTTTGCTTGTAACATTGCGTTACCTACAGTCTATATTTAAAAATGCATATATGCAATATTTACGTTGAGTTATGTTTCAGATTATATTGTCGAAATAAATAGATGATGCTGGCACCACATGTAGTTGGCAACTGTGTCCGCTTGCGTTGGAACAGGCACACACTCGGGCCGCAGCAATGCCTAATTAAATTAAAGAGCATTAGAGGGGCTGTGACTGACAATTAGAGCAAGAGAATGTTGTGCACTTACCAGCGCGGACCGTTGCAATAAATACCTTTGTTTATTTGCACTTGGCGACGACGTTGGTAGCCGTGTGCGCCGGGCGGTTGTCATGAGTACGGATCACGTTGGCAGTTTTGAATTTTTAAATGTGAAGGCAGCCGTTACTGGCGATATCGTAAACGTTAACGGCTGCCGCATTCAAACGTTGCATTATCACTCACAGATTATGCAGATAATGGAAAACATATATCAATTGGCCCAGCTGTAACTGCAAATACATAATGTAAGCACCGTTAACATTTTTGGCGCAAATTCGAGAAAACAGTTAGCGCTAAGAGGAGCGATTATATTAAAATGCAACACTGCAATTGCGGCGCTACCCATTTGCCACGCTTTTCGCCGTCTGGTCACATTGCGTAGCAGAGTAATGGCGTGCCATTCCGCACAAAAAAGTGCGCTGTTAAATTTTTTCTTGTAAACGCACCATAATTGACAGCTGAAACAATAAAACAAATGAAAATGACAACATAACTGTATATAAAAAGTGTGTTCATTGTAATTGTGCTTAAATTCGAGTGCATTTGAGCTCTAAAAGTGCGGCCTGAACTAAAAGAATTTGGCAACTATTTTTTTTTATACCGCTGGCTGCTGCTCTCAGATTGTAAAAAGTAAGACCAGCTCTGCATAAAATTTGCAGCTGCAAAATAAATCTAATTTGCATGAATACTGTGAAAATGCTGAAGACTGTGCAGATTGCAAACAAATTTTCCTGTGGCATTTTCATTTTATATAGACAGAAAACGCATTATTTAGGTCTCAAATTGTAAGTTGCTGTTCGTGTGTTTGTGTCGGTGTGCGTGTGGCTTGGCAATGCTGCCGCCCGCTGTAATCGTTGATTTGGCAATGCTGCCGCATTGTTGTTGGCCTTTTTTCTTTTTTTTTGGTTTTAAGCAATTTGAGGGTCGCGCTTGTTGTCGTTTTTGCCTTTGAATATGTTTCGCTATAAACATACAAAATGCGCTCTTGATTTTTATTGTGTTTGTGCTTTTGCATTGTTTACAGTTGCATATAGTCTCGAGAGAAAAGCTAGAGGAAGAAAGAGAGCGAGCGTGCGATTGTGGCCAGGGAGAGAGCTTTTAACAGCTGCCAAAAATGGCGGACATTGTTTATCCCAACGGCTGTCGGCCGCTGGGTGAGGATCTAGGCACAGATGAGCTTATACGCCGTCTAAAGGTATGTAACTATATCCATAAGGATAACATATAATAACTGTCTTCAATGCCTTTCTACAGACACTGGCAAATGTGCTGCAGACGATGGATCAGGATGATAATTTGCATCAGCAGTATATACCTCTGGCATTGCATCTACTGGACGATTTCTTTATGCAACATCAGTCACGGGACGTGCAGCTGCTAATTGCATGCTGCATAGCGGATGTGCTGCGTGTTTATGCACCCGAAGCGCCCTACAAGGAACAGGATCAGATTAAAGCGATCTTTAAGTTTTTTATCAAGCAACTACATGGCCTAAAGGACCCACGCGATCCCTCATTTAAGCGCTACTTTTATTTGTTGGAGAATTTAGCCTTTGTCAAGTCTTTTAATATGTGTTTCGAACTGGAGGATTGCCAGGAAATATTTCATGAACTGTTTAGCACTGTTTTTAAGATTATAAAGTAAGTATTACAACTTTGTTGTTATTCTTAAATTATAATCATTTTATTTGTTATTGTAGCGATCAGCACAGCGTCAAGGTGAAGAACTTTTTCCTGGATGTCTTGAGTCCACTTATAACCGAGGCGGATAACTTGTCTGTCGAACTTTTGGATCTTATATTGATCAATATTGTGGAACCTAACAAATCAGCCAACAAGTATGCATTCGAGCTGACTGAACAACTGCTGGTTAAAACGGGCGATGCTTTCGAGGCAACCATCAAATTGGTAACAATTTATATAAAGAAAGTATTTTTCAATATTATTTAAAATATTTCTGTTTGCTTTGTAGTTTTTCAATCGTGCATTGGTCATGGACAAGCCAAATACCAAGCTAGCCATTACCAGTAAAATCTATGATATCATCTATGAGCTTAACCAAATCAACGGCGATCTGCTGTGTTCCGTACTGCCGCAACTTGAGAATAAGCTCCTATCCACAGACGATGCCGAACGACTGAGTGAGTGTTGTTTACATATTTGATATAGTTATGTTAACAATTATAATTTTTTTTTATCGAATATATAGAAAAAATTAAAATCAGATATAATAATATAAAAATTTAAAAATAAAATAATAGGGAATATAAAAATAGAAACAATTGAATCCATGTGATTAGGATTTTGTGCAAAATTTGCCTTTTAACAATTCTTTAATATTGAGACTAAATTGTATAATATTACAAATTATTCAGTATCGAAACTAAATTAATTAAATATTGAATTAAATGCTTTATTTTAATAAGCATAAATTTGCTTTGTTTATTATTAAAATGATTATCTAAAATAATTTAATGTCATTGCTGTTTTTTTAATAGGAGCCACAACGTTGCTGGCGCGTATGTTCTCTGAAAAGGATTCACAATTATCGAAAAAGCATCCATCGCTGTTGCGTACGTTTTTTGGACGCTTTTGCGATATTACCGAGCCGGTGCGCGTTAAATGCGTACAATCCTCAATGCACTTTCTGCTCAATCATTCGCATTTGCATAATGAAATTACTGAGAAGCTGCGCATGCGCCATCACGATCTGGACGAGCTGGTGCGTCATGAGGTTGTTATGGCCATTGTGGAAACAGCGAAACGAAATTTTGACATTGTTGTCATGTCGCCGGAATTGCTAGAAATTGTACGCGAACGCACAATGGACAAGAAATATAAAATACGTCGCGATGCTATGAATGGACTGGGCTATATATATAAGCGAGCCATTTGCGAGACAAACGATTTGAGTCCTGAGGTGAAACAGCAAGTGGATTGGATTAAGAACAAAATCATGCATGGGTATTACAAAGTTTGTTTGGAGGATAAACTGATGGTGGAACGACTGCTTATAACCTGTTTGGTGCCGTACAAACTGGCGCCAGATGAGCGCATGAAGAAGCTATATCATTTACTGGGTGATCTTGATACAAATGCCACAAAAGCGTTTGTCGAATTGCAAAAGAATCAAATGAAGACACGGCACACAGTTGCCGATTGGATTAAGCTGCACCACTCCAAGGAATTTACGCCGCGTGTGCTCAGTCAACTGGCCGCCAAGCAGGCCAATATTGCCAAGTAATTATTAATATAAATTTTAGATTAAATTGTAGTTAATGTCTTTATTTGATTTGTCAATTTAGATTGCTGCCAGAACCTTTAAAGGCTAGTGAGTTTCTCACTCAGTTCAGTCAACATTTGCGCAAAGATGCGCAGCTTTTGCGTTGCATCAACATTGTACTGAAGCGTGATGTCAGCTGCCGTGAATGCGCCGATACAATGAGCGTGCTGCTCAAGAAACTGGGCGCCCATGTTATGACAAATCTTTACTATAACACTGTCAAGATGCTCATTGAACGTGTGGCGTCCGTTATGGTGGATAAAGAGTCCATTGGAGTGCTAATTGGGTAAGTAGCTTAAATAGCTTAAATTAATTGATGCTATTAACACAATCAAAGAGAAATCTTAATGTTCTTGCGTCATAAAAAGAAGTTCTTAATTAACCCGTCCAGTTAAACCAGTTTAAATGCACAGTGTGATAATTAAATAACAAGAATTTAAATTTAATAGAACATATGTTAAACTGTATATTGTTGACAAGCTACAAGTCTCCTCTTTCAAATTTACCCAGAGTTCAAGAAAGTGGATGACAAGTTAAAAAGTTACAACAATTTAAATGGTAGAACCTATTGTGTTGCTGTAAAACATAAAGGAACAAATTAAATTTGGTTTTAAATTGGAGAAAAAAATCTGTTAACTCCCGAATTGATGAACAATTTTTAACTTTAAATTTTAACCTAATATGTGGCTTTAAATTATCTTAAAATTCTCGTTATTTCATTGTCACACTTTGTATGTAGATTATTTCGGTTTTATTATCTTAATTTTAAATTTAATATTTTCAAATTTGCAGCTTAATCGAGCAGTGCATTCAGGGCGGTGAGATCTGTAATCAAATTGGAATATCGCCTCATGAAGCAGGCGAGCGTGGCCTCAAATTATTAAGCGTAAGTACACAGCGGTGAACTATTGATTAATTATTTGATATGATAATTACAATTTAATCATTGCAGATGTTATCATATGTATTTTCGGCACATTTCTTCACTGATACCTCGCTACGTCATCTGATTGCGCTACTGAGCTATGAGCACGATTATGTGGCTCCACTTGTGCTGAAAACTTTGACACATTTGGGTCGCTATCAGCCTTTGATTGACGATGCTAATCCGGCTATACTGAATGAATTGGCGCCAATTTGTAAAGATTTTGCTTTGATTGGTACGCCCAAGCAAGCCAAGCATGCGGTGCGCTGCATTTTTGTAAACAGTCAATCATCATCTACGGCAACGACAGATGGCGGTGGCAGTGCCTCAACAACCACACAAACAGTGCATCCCATTTTTAATGAGATCATTGAGGAGCTGCGCGTTAAGTTGGCGCCCAATTGTGAATATCAGCGTACAAAAATTGTCACGTTGGGTCACATAGCGCTCAATATGCCACAGGCATTCCTAACGCCCATCAAGAACATGATTGCGCGTCGCATTGTCAAGGAGCTGCTCATACAAGAGGTGCCAGCGCAACGTGACCATGAACTGCCCGAGAACGATTGGTGTGATCAGGATGAACTGCCGCCCGATACATTATGTAAACTGGATGCACTCAAGACAATGGCGCGATGGCTACTTGGCCTGCGCTCAGATGAGCATGCAGCCCAAAAAACGTTCCGAATGCTGGCGGCCTTTGTTAATCAGCGTGGCGATTTGCTTGCCCAGAATCGTTTATGCAGTGCCGAAAAGTCCTGGTTGCGTCTGGGTGCCGCATGTGCCATGCTCAAGGTGTGCGAACAAAAGGGTGTGGGCGATCAATATAGCGCCGAGCAGTATTTACAGCTCTCTCAGCTGATGGTCAGTATTGTGATGCTGCATTCGCATAATTTGATTTTGTAATAAACTTGCTACTGCAGGAGGATCCTGTGCTGGAGGTGCGCGAGATATTTGCTCGAAAGTTGCATAAAGGTCTGGGTAGGAGTCTGCCACGAAATTGCCTGCCCCTGGACTTTATGGGATTTTATGTGCTAAGCGGCATGGAGACCAATAAAAAGTGAGTTGTCTGAGTAGATATATTTATAAGGATATGCTATAATTCTATTTAAAACAGATTGCAGGATCTAGTGCGTCATTATGTGGAAGCAGATGTGAATAAACGACGCGAGTATCTTAAAACTGTGGCCATGACGTGTAAGTTGTGCTTAATAATATATAAATTGTAAATTAAATACAAAATTGATATTTTACAGCGCCTGACAGTTCTACGGAATCACAATCGTTGCACATATTACCTGATTACATGCTGGCATTTGCCATACCGGTGCTGGTGCACGATCCCAGCTATACGAATCACGAGGATTATGTGCAGCTTCGCAAAATGGAGAAGTGTTTGCGTTTCATACTTGAACCTCTGATGGCGAAACGCGAATCATTTGTTTATGGCTTCTACAAGCAGCTGCTGCAGCTGATAAAACACCGCGAGTATAGCCAGTCCACGGATAAGGATAGAACGCAAAACAATTATGTATGTAATTGTTTAAACACATTTGTAACTTAGTAATTAATAATCTCAATTTTCAATAGAAAATGTGGGCGCTCTGTGATCTCGCCATGCACATAATCGACGCCAAAGTTGGCCAATGTGATGGTAATTCGAGCGCATTCTCAATGCCACTGGCTCTGCCAGAAATGTACTACAAACTGCCTGCCGTTGCGAATTTTCAGAATAATGAAATCTATATACCGCTGGACGTATACACACTTGGCGCCAAAACCAGTAAGGCGTCTGCAACGACGACAATGGCTGCGTCACATGCGACCGCTGCTGGCTCCAAACGGGCTGCAAACATGTCCATTATGGAAGATGATAATTCACAGGTATATAAATGTTTTGATATTGCCTAAAAACTGTTTACTAATTGTTGTATTGTCTTGGTTTGTAGGAGAATAATCTTTTTGATAACATACGCGCCGCAGACACAACGGAGCCAATGGCTAAGCGGACGCGCGGCAGTGCCGCAGCGGCAGCCAAATCGTAGAGAAAGACGAGCATATTTGTTAGTTTAGTGTTAGTGTAGACCCTAAGTTAACTAAATATTTAAGGCGTAGATGGGTACTACGAATTAGAGCAGACACACATACAGATACACGTAAACGGAACAACACAAACCCCTCAGCATACAAAAAATTGCATCCTTGGACATTATTGTAACCTATCTTGTGTGTAGATGTAACAAGCAGACCAATCAACCTTTAATTTTGTTAATTTTAATTGTAAATTATGAAAGAGCATAGATTTTTCCATTTTAATTATTTTATTATTGAAGTTATATATATTTTATATTGTATGTCGTTTCGTATTCTGCTCTTTTTGACTTTTGTTTCATTGTCAGCTTTTTGCTTTTTACCAATATACTTTTTTAGATATGTAACACAAATGTATCGAATAAAAACAAATAATATGAATGCAAATTAGTTGATGAATGCCGTGACGTAAAGTAAAAGAGCCTTATTAAGAAATTAATATTAACTTTTCTATGAACACAGTTAACTTTAGTTAATATAAAATGCATAATTAATCATAATACAGTTTACATATACATATAAACATACATATTCATAAAATACAGACAATGCATTGAAAATGTATTAAAACAATTGATGAACATGTTGTAAGCGTATTGAAGTAACATTTAAAATTGAAAAAAAAAACGAAAACAAAACAAAAAATGTACATTTAATTATTATTACTGTTTTTCAAATACAAATAATTATTTAAAAATAAGTAATTATAATATATTTGTCCAAAAAATTTTTACTTTATTAACCTTTTTTGAACTGCGCGCGCTCAGAAGCTACGGTAACACTGAATCACAAAGAGTTGCCACTATGCGCACGCAGCTTGGCAACGCTCTCCAATGAACTGCATTCGTATTGGCAGCGGGGGTGCATTAAGTGTGTGTATGTGTATATGTGATTTGTTTTTCTTAATTACAATTTGTTTAAAGTTCTTAAATTGTATGAAAAGTGACTAAATGTGTTCCGAACAAGTTTTAGAATTACAATAACTATAAAGCGGCACAAGTTAAGTGAACAAAATTAACAATGCAGTCTCTGCATGAAACGCAGCCATTTGTAGCTGCCAGTGACGTCACAGGGCAGCAAATCGACGTTAACGCTGTCGCAAGTCCGAACGCTGCTATCAGTAGGAAAGTAAACGCGCAGCCGAACGGGCAGCAACAGCGCATATACACCTCAACCCCCAAAAACCGTTTTAGTGAGCAGCAACAACAACGACAACAACAGCAGCAGCGCAACGACGCAATTGGTTTTTGTAATTTAGCCAAGGCAACAACAAAGCATTACATTTGTGTGGGTGGTGCCGCTGCTGCTGCTGTCAAGGGGCAGGGGCCAATCTTTGATGTGCGCTTAAAAGCACTTTTACTGTTATTTGGCATTGTAATTATCGGCTACCGCATCATCATTTTAACAAGTGAGTATTCAAATATTCAATTGGTCGCAACACTCAAGGCTGCACTTGTTTTTGTTTACAATCTAAGATATAAATAGCAGTAGAATATGCATATGTAAATATGTATTTTTGTATATATTTGTCTACTTAGGCAATGGCAAATGTAAATATGTACTATGCATGATCTCATGCCGATTTTCATTCTCATTGCTTTTGTGTTTCACCTTCGTATGCGCATTTCCAGCGCTCTTCTCCAAACCTCCTCCTGAAATGCGCTAAGCATCTAAATAAAGACTTAACAAATTGGCAGTTGCGCATTTTGTTTGATTGTTTTTAGCCGCAAACAATGAAAACATTTGCATATGTTAAGTTTTCGTCAATAGCGATTATTCATTAATTGCTTAAAAATTGTTTTTTGTTTTGTTTTAAACCTTTGTTTACATATATATACATATACAAACATGTCTAAGTTATTCTTGGGTCTTAACGGTATTTTGGCCTTAGCTGCGTCACGCGACTGAAAAGTTACAGTGGCCCAGAATTTAGAACTTTGAAAACAAAACAAAATATTCAAAAAATGTAAAAGATTTATTGCAAATGCTTTGGCTTTATTTTGACAACAGAAAAATGTCTAGAATACTTTTTTTTTTTAATTAAATAAAATACGTCAATAAAAATAAATCAGTATAGTTCTTTTTATGGTTTTAACCACTTAATTTAATTTTTTCCCATATATTGCTCAATTTTTAAATCAAATTTTTGTAAAATATTCCAAAAATATTAAAACTTTATTGCAGTTGCTTTGGCTTTATTTCGACAACAGAAAAATGTCTAGAATACTTTTTTTTTTAATTAATTAAAATACGTCAATAAAAATATGTCAATATATTTTTTTTATAGTTTTAACCACTTAATTTAATTTTTTAATCAAATTTTTGTAAAATGCAGCAAGAAGGTCTTGTACTAACAACTATAATAAATTTACGTAAAAAGTAGGAACTTGTATTCCTAACTTTATACAAATAAACCATTTTCTAAATACATTTTTTAAAAAAATGTTTTTGTCACACTGCAAATGGCTTTAAAATTGTAAAATAATTTTGAACCTTAATTTACTATGCACTGCCCACTGTGCAAATGTCTTGAGTGGGCGTCAGAACTGGTCTAGTCAAGAGTTTTCCTCAAAACATTTGTTAGCGGCTTTTGCAATCGCTAAGTAAACACATGACAAAGGGGGATAGGGAGGATACACGAAGTGAGTTTTATTTCTTTTTTTGGGTATCTGCTGACGACATGACACGTTTATCGTGCTGCTGATAAAAAAACCAATAACAAATCGATGGCCTTGACAAATGTAAAAGCTATAAATAACTTATATACTTCCTCCCACACAGTGCCCTACATCAATGAGAGCAGCGTGCAGCAGCTGCGGAGTTATGTGCAGGCGCAACTCGGCGTTGCATTGGACTGGTCGGAGGAGCACCAACTGCGCTCCAAGCTGAGCCCACTGTTGTGTGGCCTCATTGTGGCCATATTCTCGTATGCCATTGTTTATATGGACAGCGCTGTGCCGGGTGTTAGTCCCCCGTCGCCCTTCTCGCCGCGTTCCAAGCAGCGGTAAATTGAAGTGATAATATTATTTAATATTTATAACATTTTTCTATCATTTCTATTTTTGCAGCTATCGTGAAAAGACTTCAGCTCTTCAGTTAAACTATTTGTGTGCGCTGGGCGCCGGCGTTATGGTTACATTTTTAATGTATGCCGATTTGTAATGTTTAAGTTGCAAAGTGAGATTCCTTTTAGTCAAATATATGGCAGCAGTATTAGTATTTAAGCCAGTCCAACTTGTTAACTTATAGTCTTTAATTTATTAGTTTCACATATATTAAATATATTATTTTCCTTTTTTTTTGTTTGTAACTGTGCAATGCTCCTAAAGCAAAAATCTAAACTATGAATTTCGTAGAAGCTAAAGAAGCTAAACTCAACATAAAGGGGCGTTGAAAGCTATAAACGTATGCCTTAAGTTAAATAAATTAAATTTTTACAAATATTCTAACTTATTTATGTATAAAACTAAAAAAAAAGTACAAAAGTGGAAATTATTAACTACAATGTCATATGTCTATGAAAACTTAGGCACATTATATATATTAAATGAATACTAAAAACTAATTTTGTATATTGTTTTGCATTAAAATATATGAAGTAACATTCTCTAAACGTGTGAAATTCTGTTGCCAATCGGCGCTGCTTACCTGTGACACGCTGAATGTATTTAAACGATTCTCACCTGTAAAACGGCCCACAACAAGCAGATAGCAACCTATAAAAGGGCAAATATTAATTTTTAAATATTTAGATTTATGTATTTGTTTATATTCGATGCTTGCCATTCGTCAAGGATTTCAGTTCATCATCGAAATCATAGAAAATGCTCTGCAAGATCGGTCCATGTCCATCGTTGCGCATCAGCAGCGTATGCTCGCCCCGCTTGCCCACAATAATGCGCAGGAGCTTCCCTGTTATGGTAGATATAAAGTAGATAAATTCAATTTCTTATTTATATTTATACTTGCCGTAAACATTCCAAATAGCATTCAAATGGGGCTGCGTTTTTTGCATTTTAATGCAAAAGTCCACGCGTCCAATTAAACTTATTAAATTACGTCCAGGCCTGGACATTGGTGAAGTTGGCAACGCGACTTGCGGCTCAGCTTTGAAAGTTTCCAGTGCGCCTGCAACTTTTGTTGCTGCTTCTTCGGGTTTTTGTGCACAGTAAAGTGTTTTATTATGTCCTCTTACAGCAGGCATATAGACAAACTCGTGCTTGGGCTTAATTTTTATAGGCTCCTCAACAAATCCAGAAAATATTAGCTTATTGTCTTTTTGGCAAAGACTCAATTTGGTTTGTTTCAATTGACTTCCAGTTTTTCGCAACAGTCCAGACGCAGTCTCAAAGCTAAAATTATTGCCAAACTGAGCTTTAAACTTTTGCTGAGTGTTATTGGCAAGGTTGTTGCTTTTTTTGACTGTAAAGATTTATTTAATTTTGTTTAATTACATACAATCGCATAATTTTGTTATTTAACTTACCTTTGTGGGTGAACATTTTGTACTGGAATAGCGACAGTTACAAATTAAAATGGCACAATCCGCTTCGGCACTAGAGTGACCATATATTACCACAACATTTGCCCGAAAACTTTAATTTGCCGTAACTAGTATTTTTTCGATTAATTGTCTCGCTTTCGTGCCGAAATATCGATTTTAAATTATCGCTATGGTAGACATATCGATACTGTCCACGCGAGTTTATTTTCGTTTCAATGCATAGAAAAGTTTTGTAAATTATATTAATTAAAATTAATCAGAGTTTTATATTGAATTAATAACGCTGCAACGATGAGTACGATACTGGAGAAAATTGCGGCCATCGAGTCGGAGGTTAGCCGGTGTTGCATTCACTTAAATAATATTTCAACTATAAATCTAACCTGTCTCTCTCTTAATTCAACTTAATATGCATGTTTGTGTGTATGTAGATGGCACGCACGCAAAAGAATAAGGCAACGTCTGCCCATTTGGGTCTATTGAAAGCGAAGCTTGCTAAGCTGCGACGTGAACTTATCTCGCCAAAAGGCGGCGGCGGTGGCACCGGCGAGGGTAAGTTAAGCTTTAGATTAAAATAGAAACAAAGCTTTAATCATTAACTTACAGCTGGCTTTGAGGTGGCAAAGACCGGTGATGCCCGGGTGGGTTTCGTCGGCTTTCCCTCGGTGGGGAAGTCGACGTTACTATCGAATCTGGCTGGCGTCTACTCCGAGGTGGCTGCCTATGAGTTCACAACCCTGACAACTGTCCCAGGCTGCATTAAGTATAAGGGCGCCAAGATACAGCTGCTTGATTTACCGGGTATCATTGAGGGCGCCAAGGATGGCAAAGGTCGCGGTCGTCAGGTGATTGCTGTGGCGCGCACCTGCAATTTAATCTTCATGGTGTTGGATTGTTTGAAGCCTTTGGGTCATAAGAAGTTGCTGGAGCATGAGTTGGAGGGCTTTGGCATACGCTTGAATAAGAAACCACCAAATATTTATTACAAACGAAAGGATAAGGGTGGCATCAATCTCAATTCCATGGTGCCACAATCTGAATTGGACACGGATCTGGTTAAGACCATATTGTCGGAATACAAGATACATAATGCGGATATAACGCTACGTTATGATGCTACCAGCGACGATCTAATTGATATTATTGAAGGCAATCGCATTTATATACCCTGCATCTATTTGCTTAACAAAATTGATCAGATTTCAATTGAGGAGCTGGACGTCATCTATAAGATACCGCATTGTGTACCCATATCAGCGCATCATCACTGGAATTTCGATGATCTGCTTGAACTAATGTGGGAGTACTTAAGACTTGTTCGAATTTATACCAAGCCCAAGGGACAATTGCCCGACTACAGTTCGCCCGTTGTGCTGCACTGTGAACGGACAAGCATTGAGGATTTCTGTAATAAACTGCATCGCTCCATTGCCAAGGAGTTTAAATAGTAAGTTTAAGAAATTTATAAAAATGTTAACATCTATTATAATTTATAATCTACCAACAGTGCGCTGGTCTGGGGCTCTTCGGTCAAGCATCAGCCGCAAAAAGTGGGCATTGAGCATATACTCAACGATGAAGATGTGGTGCAAATTGTGAAAAAGGTCTAAGGCCGATTAACTAAATATTTTTGTTTTTTTATTGCTTGCATCTTATGAAATAAATAACGTGAAGCGTTGGACAGCGTTGCCACTTGCAAAAATTTTCGTTTTCAAAATGTGCGCGCAGAGCAAAAAAAAATTTACTGTGGTGCCACCGTTTGTTATCGATATATGTTTCAGCTATTACCATCAGAGATACAAATCTAACTATTTTTTTAATGATTTCAATTTTAAAAATGATAAAAATAATAGTTGAACAAGTAGCTCGCCTTTTTGGCTAATCTAAAATGTATCTGCTGGTATAAATACATATTAAATTACAGCATAAAATAGTAGCTATTTTAAAAGAATTTAGCTGTTTTTAGCTTTAATTTTTAATCGGTATGTGCTAAACGATAAATGCCAGCACTGATAGCCACCGATATTATTCCACCTCTAGCCGCACGTTGTTATTATTCTCAATTGAGATTATTTATTTTAAATTTATTTAAATGGTGGAGCTTAATAAACCTGATGTCAAAGAAGGTAATGGTTGGGAGCCCGGCGACAGCAAGGAGTGGGCAAAGCCCATCAAGCCCTTGGAGGAGAAATGGAAACTTGTGCCGGCATTCTTGCAAGTCAAGGGTCTGGTCAAGCAGCACATTGATTCATTTAATCACTTTATAAATGTGGATATTAAGAAGATTGTACGTGCCAATGAGATTGTAACGAGTGGTGCCGATCCACTCTTCTATCTAAAGTATCTGGATGTGCGCGTGGGCAAGCCGGATATCGATGATGGCTTTAATATAACCAAGGCAACCACGCCACATGAATGCCGGCTGAGGGACACCACCTACTCGGCACCCATCAGTGTGGACATTGAATATACGCGTGGCACACAACGTATTAAGCGCAACAATTTGCTCATTGGACGCATGCCCCTAATGCTCAGATGTTCCAATTGTGTGCTCACAGGAAAATCCGAATTTGAGCTGTCCAAGCTCAACGAATGCCCGCTAGATCCAGGTGGTTATTTTGTGGTGCGTGGCCAGGAAAAGGTCATACTTATACAGGAACAACTGTCGTGGAATAAAATGCTTACCGAGGATTTCAATGGCGTTGTACAGTGTCAGGTTACCTCATCGACGCATGAGAAAAAATCACGTACGCTGGTGTTGAGCAAGCATGGCAAATACTATTTAAAGCACAATTCCATGACGGATGATATACCTATTGTGGTTATATTCAAAGCTCTGGGCGTAGTATCCGATCAGGAGATAATGGCACACATTGGCATAGATGAGCGCTCACAGAATCGCTTTGGTGCATCGCTGTTAGAGGGATTCAATCTCAAAGTCTTCACACAGCAGCGTGCCCTGGAATACATGGGTGAGTAGTGCACTTACAGCAGTTATATATAGTCAAGTTTTTGTATATTTATAGGCTCCAAGCTGGTTGTAAAGCGTTTTCAGAGCGCCACTAATAAAACGCCTGCAGAGGAAGCACGTGAATTGCTGCTAACCACAATTCTGGCCCATGTGCCTGTGGATAATTTCAATTTTCAAATGAAGGCAATTTATGTATCGCTAATGGTGCGTCGCGTCATGGCTGCTGAGCTTGATAAAACGCTATTCGATGATCGTGATTATTATGGCAACAAGCGTTTGGAGCTGGCCGGTTCGCTTATTTCGCTAATGTTTGAGGATCTGTTCAAGCGCATGAACTGGGAGCTCAAGATGATTGCAGACAAGAATATACCCAAAGTGAAGGCGGCACAATTTGATGTTGTTAAGCATATGAGAGCGGCACAGATAACCGTTGGACTTGAATCCGCAATTAGTTCCGGCAACTGGACCATTAAACGTTTTAAAATGGAACGCGCTGGTGTTACCCAAGTGCTGTCGCGTCTAAGTTATATTTCGGCGCTGGGCATGATGACGAGAGTGAATTCACAATTTGAAAAGACGCGCAAGGTGTCGGGACCACGTTCATTGCAGCCAAGCCAGTGGGGTATGTTGTGTCCCTCAGATACGCCCGAGGGCGAGGCTTGCGGCCTGGTTAAGAATCTGGCGTTAATGACGCACATTACGACCGAAGTAGAGGAGTTTCCGGTAATGACATTGGCCTACAATGCCGGCGTCGAGGACATACGTGAGGTCAGCGGCAATCCCATTAATAATCCGAACGTTTTTCTTGTCTTCATCAATGGCAACGTGCTTGGCTTGACCATTAATCATCGACATCTGGTCCGGAATTTGCGCTTCATGCGTCGAAAGGGACGCATGGGCAGCTTTGTTTCCATACACACCTCCTACACTCAACGCTGCATCTTTATACACACGGACGGAGGCAGATTGTGCCGACCTTATATAATAGTGGATAAAAATGGACCATTGGTAAAGCAACAACATTTGGATGAACTACAGCGTGGCATACGCAAATTTGATGACTTTCTGCATGACGGATTAATTGAGTATCTAGATGTGAATGAGGAGAACGATTCATTCATAGCCTATTCTGAGGAGAACATTGAAGCGAACACAACACATTTAGAAATTGAGCCGTTCACATTGCTGGGCGTCTGTGCGGGCTTGGTGCCATATCCGCATCACAATCAGAGTCCCCGCAACACCTATCAATGTGCCATGGGCAAACAGGCTATGGGCATGATTGGCTACAATCAAAAGAATCGCATCGATTCGCTTATGTATAATTTGGTTTACCCTCAAGCGCCAATGGTCAAGTCACGCACCATCGAGTTGACCAACTTTGATAAGCTGCCAGCTGGCCAAAATGCCACAGTAGCTGTGATGAGTTACTCGGGCTATGATATTGAAGATGCGCTCATTCTGAATAAGGCATCAATTGATCGAGGCTATGGACGTTGTCTGGTCTATAAAAACTCCAAGTGCACTGTCAAACGTTATGCGAATCAAACATTTGATAGAATTATGGGACCCGTAAAGGATGCTCTAACCAATAAAGTGATCTTCAAGCATGATGTCCTGGACACAGATGGCATTGTGGCGCCAGGCGAGCAGGTGCTGAACAAGCAGGTTATGATTAACAAGGAAATGCCCGCAGTAACATCTATTAATCCACTAGAAGGTTAGTTTTACATTGATTGTTAAAAATACAGAATTTTTATAATGTTTCTTTTATATCATCTGCTGCCAGGTCAATCTCCGCAGGTGCCCTATACCGCTGTGCCTATTAGCTATAAAGGACCAGAACCTAGTTACATTGAGCGTGTTATGGTTTCGGCCAATGCTGAGGAAGACTTTCTAATCAAAATTTTGTTGCGGCAAACGCGCATACCAGAGATTGGCGATAAGTTCAGCTCGCGGCATGGACAGAAGGGCGTTACAGGACTCATAGTAGATCAAGAGGATATGCCGTTTAATGACTTTGGCATATGTCCCGATATGATCATGAATCCACATGGTTTTCCCTCCCGTATGACAGTGGGCAAAACACTGGAGCTACTGGGCGGCAAAGCTGGTGTTTTGGAGGGCAAATTTCATTATGGCACCGCGTTTGGCGGCTCCAAGGTGGCAGATGTGCAGGCAGAGCTGGTGCGGCACGGATTCAACTATATGGGCAAGGACTTCTTCTACTCGGGCATCACAGGTGGACCGCTGGAGGTATACGTTTACTCCGGTCCAGTATACTATCAAAAACTGAAGCACATGGTGCAGGATAAGATGCATGCAAGAGCACGCGGCCCAAAGGCTGTGCTCACACGTCAGCCCACCCAGGGACGTAGTCGCGAGGGTGGTCTGCGTCTGGGCGAAATGGAACGCGATTGTCTAATATCCTATGGCGCGAGTATGCTTATAATGGAACGTCTAATGATTTCCTCCGACGCCTTCGAGGTGGACGTATGCCGTACCTGCGGCAGATTAGCCTACTGTTCCTGGTGCCACTTCTGTCAATCATCGGCGCATGTCTCCAAGATATCTATGCCGTATGCCTGTAAATTGCTCTTCCAGGAGCTGACTAGCATGAATGTGGTGCCCAAGCTCATACTGGAGAACTATTAGTTAAGCCTTTGGGGGATAAAGAAAATAAACTGTGTTTATGTTTGTACTCTAAAATTGTATGCGCCAGGTTCAATGAACGTTATGTTCGCAGCGTACGTGACTTGTTCAACCATCCCCATTCAATAAGCCACGTTTCACCCACCCGCTTCTCAACTTGATAAATGTTATGGGTCTAAAATGCTGGCAATACACAGTGGGCGAAGTAAAGTATTTGGCCTGTTTAAATTGTAATTTTCTTTGATTTAATAATGCTTTACCAAAACCAATATTTCATTGAGAAGAGCTAATACTTTTTTATGTTAACTTTTGTTTAAATATATTTTAATATATACGATTTTACAACGGCTTTCAGTTTTAAAGGCCAAATTATGCATTTTGTCCACGGTGCAATTTAAATCTCCTTTTAGAGCCAACCCCAGCCTAACTGCCACGCCCAACCAACGGACGCCCGTATTACTTTCACAACATTTGCGTAAATTTTAACATATTCATAAAGTTTAGCAGCAATGTCAAAGTGAAGTGAGTGGATGGGAGGAAGAGAGCAAGCCTTGTGAAAAGCTCAACACCACTGTTAGTTAACAGCAAGGGGTACTGCTGTCGCATGTTAAGCTGGAGCGCTGTTAATTTAGCTAGCCAACTAAAAGTCGGCTTAAGCTTCCTGCTTAATTGCATCTTTTATTGAGGTCCAGGCTTATCAAATTGCTGATTAACCTTGTTTTCGCCCGTTAGCCCTTTGTGTAAACACAAAATTTATGCGCAGGCGACAAAGCGTAGGATACTTGAATTGGGGGCGCCCTCTTTGAGTTTGCCGTCTATTGTACCCTGTTGACAATAGTTTTGAAAGAAGGTATAACAATTCAATTAGATGCATAAAGAATATATTTTTAAATGAAAAACTGTAATGTTATGTTATTTATATTGATTTAAATTGTTTTAAAGTTACAGTTTTGACATAGCTGCTTAACATTTCAGTAACATAGGTACAATTATTAATTACATTTTTGTTTTTTAGAAAGTCATTTCAATATTAAAATCCTAAAATGTAAAATTCTTTTTAACATGGTATAAAAATGAATTGTTAAATTTAATAGTTTTGGCTTTTTTTAAATATGGATAACTGTCCTCGAATGTACAATAATATAGGTTTTTTTTTCTATATTTTATGGAAAATTTTCTGACTGATGTACAGGGAATTTTATTAACAATCACTCTCTTGCTATCTGCCTGTTGATTATCAATTAGCATAGCAAAATAAATAAACATTGCGAAATATACAAATCAATTCATTTGCTTAGGCAGCAAATGTTTATTCTCAGTGTTCTGAGGTTATTTATCATAAAAGACGAAGGGTCGCAGCTTGTTTACATATCATGCCTTTAGTGTATGGTATATGGTGGTGTGACTTTGTGGCTGGCTATTCATAAGCCCCATTTTGGCCAAGTTTGCAGCCTTAGTGGGTCAATGTACTGGCAAACGCACGTGACTCGGCAACTGGCAACTGGCAACAGCACCTACAAGGCAATGTCCTTGTATGTGTCATTTCAAGTCACTTGAGCTCAAAATAGTCAACGTCAACGTTTTGCACGCCCAACCACCCTGCAACTGCCACTGCAACTGCAACAGCAACCGCTGGTGGCACAAGTGCAATGACAGCCAACGGGGCAAAGGCAAACTGTCCACCAAATGAAGCACAATAACGATAAGACTGCTCAACTGGCTGCCTTACGGCTAGGACTGGAACTGGAATTGAAACTGGGACTAGGACGGGGGCATTGGCTCGGTGTTAGGTTTGGGTTTGGTTTTTGGGTTTGGGCATTCAAGCCTTTTGGCTATTTGTCAAAAAGTTTACTTTTCAAACAGTTTACATATACCTACATACATATTTAAGCGTATACACTGCTGCTCACTTAAATACAACCCCCGAATTATTTAAAGATTATTATGTCTTTTAATTAAATTTCATTAAGTTTTTATTTACATTTTTGGTCAATTTGATATGTGCATCATTTACGTATATATCGAAGAAATTATTTTCACTGAATTAATAATAAGAACACATAAAATTAATTAAATTATTCTCTTTACAAAAACGTAATATAGAAAAATAAACCTTATAAACTGACTCCTAAAACTGAATTAAAAACAGCTCCAATATCCATAAATTTATGTTTTTTTTTGTTAATCATTTTCATATTTATTTATTGATAGGTCAGCAATAAATAAATAAGCAAATTAAAAATAAAATAAAATGAATTTATGAAAATTGTTGCATACTTATTGGCGCTATTTTTGGTACAATTGTAGTTCGCAACCAATTTTTGTAGTCAGTTACACTGGCTTACTACATAAGGCGTGTTCTTAATGTAAATAAATATTTTTTTTTAGTGAAAATTAAATTACTTTTGTGTTTTAAACCAAGTGCAAGTAAATTACTCGATGACTTTATAAAAACATTTCATTAACATTAAAAAGGAGACGCTATTCAAATGAGCGGCAGTGTATCGAATAAAAGCATATACCGACAAAATATACATTATAGATTTAAATGGGTGTTGGCCAGTTGAGCAAAGTTAAGCGTTGTTTAAGTGATGTTTAAGTTGGGCCAGACTGAATGGCCAGACTGACAAATAGTAACAAAAATCTATCAATAGCAGTGTTGATACATACTCGTCTATGTATAGGTGGAGTTTCCATGCCCTCTAACTACGACCTTGATCTCTATTAATTAATACTTAATTTACAATATAAATCTATTAATAAGTTGAGAAAATGTTTAATGGGAAATATAACAGCGTTGCATTTAAAAATTTTGCAATTTTTATTCCTTCTATTATCGTGTACAGCTGCTACTTAGAAAAGTTGCGACAGCACTAATACAAGGACTGACATAGACTTTGCTTGAATTAATAATTTATATCCTCACCTAGCTTACTCTAGGCTTTAATCCCACATTAACGTCAATAAACTTTTTCACAAATTTCTAGTAAACTTCTAGAGCACCTGTTCCAGTTAACAGCGCTATGTTAAGGCACATGCAAAAATGCATGGCTCACTGCTCACATTAACATTTATTATGCTCTTTTGTAAGCTTTTGATTCGCAAGCCTATTTATACTCTTCGAACACTGTTAACAGTGTTGAGAGAGCTTCAATGTTATCTGCTTGCATTTGCATTTGGCATATTAATGCAAGTCTTTGTATAAAGTTCATTTTAATTATTTAGTTACTTTATAAAAATATTCAAAATTTACTTAAAATCAAAAATTTAACTTTATATATATTTTTGTTTGACCAATTGCTACTTTTAATAAACTTCCCGCCTCTCAGCTGTCAGCAGTGTCATGTGCTTTTTGCACTCTTTGGCTCTGGGACTATAAAAGCCAGCGTCAGACTTAAAGAGAGTTCAGTTGAAACCGGCGCTCGCTCGCGTTTTCGCAAATTGCACATAAAGCTTGGCTGCGCTTAAATATTAAATCAAAAGCTGAACAAAAAACATTTGGAGTGCAGTTTGTACAAAGAAATAATTATTGTCCGTTTGTTGTGTGTGAAAAGAGTGTGTAAATAGTAATATTTATTGAAAAATTAATATTAAACAAATTTTATGCAGTGTTGCAACAATGCAAATAACTGTTTAATAAATTTTTAAAAATATTTAACCAAACGTAAATATAATACTCGAAAATTGTATCAAAATGCCCAACGCTACGGATATAACAACAAATTTCAGTGACTCCAATAAACCATTTAAAGTAAGTTTGATTTTAGTTCAAATTTGAATAAAAGGCCAAAACATTAAAGCTAGTGTAATGCAATGCCATGCCTGTTTTTGGGCGTTGTGTCGCAGTTGTTGTTTTTGTTGTTGTTGTTTATAAACGCGTGTTCTGTTTCGCATTTGCGCTATTTAAAAATTCCCATATAAAAACTGGGTGAACTTCAAGTTTCTGTAGCCAAGCCAAAGAGCGTGCAGCAAGAGAGCAAAAGCTCTAGCGATGAGAGCGCTGTTAACTTTTTGTTTATTTGCGAGAGCAAGAGAGCACAGCAAAGAGCGCGCAGCAAAAGAGTACAGTTATAACTTTGACTTTGCAAACACAAAATACTTGACATTAATTTTCGGTTACTTGCTTTTATTGTGCTTATCTTTGTGTTTTTTATTTTGCTTTACAGTTTTCGAGCGCTTTGGCATTTGTTTGTCTTTGGCATTTGTTTGTTTGTCTGCATTGCCTTTGTTGTCAACTAATTTGTTTATCCGCTGTACAAATATGCAACTTGAAGCCCACTTTAAAGGATATATTTTTATTTTATTTATCTTTTGCAAGCGTTGGTCAGAGCCAGGCTTAGAGGACAACAACAAAGAAATATCCTTGTTTTTGCTGGCAAACGAAGCAAACAAAGAAATATCCTTTGCCAAATATTTTCAAAACTTTGTTGTGGCTGCTTTGTGTGTAAGGAGTTATTAGTTTGTGCGTTATTAAAAAATAAATTGAATTTACATATTTTACTTTTGCTTAGAAAATAAAGCTTATTTTTGAGTTTTTAAATATTTCTTTAAAAATGTAATTATATTTTTTTAAGTTTTTTTAATATTTTACAAAACACTACTTCAAATTTTTTTTTTTAATTTTTTGAACACATTTTTTCTATATTTATTATTTTTCATGAATAGAAAAAAAATTAATTCCTTACAATCAATAAAAGAATGGTTAATTGACGAATAAAATAAAATATGATTTATTTTTTTTTGTTTGATTTTATAAGTGTATATTAAATATTAAAATAGTAATTTCCATAATTTCAATAAAATTATGTTATGTTTTAAAGTTAATAAAATTATAGCGAAAACTACATAAATGTACATTTATTAATACAGACATTGTCTGGATGTCCTGTCACTCTAATAAGTCCATTAAACTGTCGCTTTATATTATAATAATTAATTCAGAGTTGCCACAAAACATAAATCGGCTTAAAAGCTGCAGCCCTGAAAATGCTATTAAAAACAAAAAAAAAAGAAAAAACATTTTCTCAGCTGACATGTTTCTGTAATTAGTTAGGGGCCACGCCCACACTGACACTGTCGCCCACAAAGTCGCATTAATAATATATTATATAATTTACATAATTTGATGCCATAGTTCATATTGCTTTGCCAAAACTAATTTCCCCAGCGGCTTTCAAATCTGCGTTCTAGGCCTATCAAATATTTATATGGCCAACTTGTGGCTGCAACACCAAGTTGCAGTCTTCTAGGTGGCACAATTGAGACGCAGTCACGTAGCCAGCAGGCGCTATTATGACAGCTAGCAAGGAGTAAGGAGTGGACAGGATACGTGCTACGTGTTGAGTGTCCTTGGGCGATCATTGAAGTTAGCCCTAATAGTTTTGACTGAGATTTGTATTGAACTTGTACTCGGAATTGGCAATATGAGTCTTGAATTCAAAACAAGTTAATATTAAACAGTTTAATAATGTTTTGCCAATTCAGAAATTAAAGTACAGAGAGCTTAAAAATGGCAATTTAAAGGACTTTATTAAATTACGCCGTAAAATTGTATTTTACCATGAAAAAAAATAAATATTGTAATATGTATAATTTCATTTAAATTCAAATTCGATTCAATAGAACTGCATAAATTATGTTAATTCAATCATTGAATAAAATCATTTTATTTTATATTTTTTTAAAATATAAATCATAAATAAAACAAGAGCCTACTTCTACCCCCTCTCTTACCTCATATGAGAATACAATTATAACTTTTTTTTTTTTTTAATTTACAACTTTACCGCATTGGCAATGCCTCAGGTTGTTTTTTCAAAATTTGTTAAAAACTTTTATTTGCCACAATTTGACAAAGTTAAATGAAAAATTTGTATTTGTGTTTTAAATGTTTTTTTTCGTATTTGCTGACTAAATAAACTGTTTAAAATTTTACCATACTATATTATTTTTATAAATTAAATCGCATTTTGTTTTATTTGTTTAGTTTAATTTCATTTTTTATTTAAACAAAATGCATTTAACTTAATTGAAATTCTAATCTGTGAGAATGGCAACTAATGCATCACAAAAGTTTGCCAAATTTGCCACAAATACTCAAATTAAATAAAATAAATAACAGTTTGGTAGTGGACTGCTGAATACCCTATGTCAAACTGAATTGCTGATTCTATTATTAAAAATCATGCTTATTTTTCAAAAAATATTACCTTTAATACTAAAAAACTTTCACTACACTTGCAACCCTTTGAACTACATCAAATCCTAATTGCGTAAAGTAAAGGGTATCTTATAAAAAGAAAAAAAAGTATTTTATGTTTCTCTTGTCCTAAAAATTCGCTTCAATAGTTGCCACAAGTTTTGATTGTTGGCCAAGTTTTTGGCTTAATATGATTAATTTTTGACGCAAGTTTTGTGCAAAGTGAGGCAGAAAAAGTTTTATTTTTATACTCTATTCCCACAAGGGCAAGAGTGTATGTGTGTAAAGCTAACTTTTCAATTTTCTAGTACACTTTTTGTTCTATTCAAATTGACACTAATTCAATAAAAATTCAAATAAAAACAATCAATTTTGAACGAAAGAAAACTTATGTTATTATCGACTTGGGTTATAGAGTATCATACAGTCGCTTTAAATTTATATATTAGTTTTTGTGGAAGCTTCCAGACAATTTAATAGCGAGAATCTGAAAGATTCTTTAACTGCCTTGTTTTCAGTTGAATAAGCCTGAAGGCTGCTTTAAATTTCGATTTTATTTTTATTTTTATTATTTTTCCTTTAACGGGTAATTGTAATGAAAACGTTGTAATGCAAACTCAACTTCAATTTCATTTCGCACGTCCTGCTCTATTATTTATGAAGCCTGAAGAATTGCAAGTTGCAGTTGCAGTTGCACGTTGCACGTTGCCAGCTAGAGTGATAAATTTTCGAGCAAGTGCATTCGTGCGGCCACTTTTGATGATTTTTAAAGATGTTGCTGCTACTGCTACTGTTGCAACTCTCTCTTGGCCACGTCTAATTTATGTACAGTTTAACCTTAACGCTCAGGCGCCATTTAACAAAAAATGCATATTTAATAGAACCAGCTATCGCCAGGCAGCTGAATGTCCTTGCAAGCCTTGCAAACATTTCTGGCAAGCTCACCAAACTATGCGGCATTAAACTGCTGACAGGCATAACTTGTTAGAAAACACGACAAATATTTGTGTGGCAGAGGCAGACGAGTACATGTCAAACTGTGTTCAACTTTCTGACGCATGCAAACTTTACTAAGAACTTGCAAATATATAAACGACAGCGAGTAAACAATGTAGTACAATATATACAGCATTTTATATCATTGCCAAAACGTCGTAATCAACACAGATTGTTGCGGAAAATACAAAATTTGGCAAACTAAAATTTAACATGTGGTTTTTGTAAACTATTCTATCTAAAACTTGTTATTCCTTATTTATTTGCAGCCTTACTTTAACAAGTTTTAGCGCTTTACATTAATTTTTAAAAACTAATGTTTAACTTTGTAAGTTAAATCAATTTTATTATTTATTTATTAGGCAAACAGTTGCCATAAATCTCAATTACAGCAGCCAACAGCAGTCGACAGCTGACAGGCCTACCTGACGTATGAGCAATATTTCTTTTACCTGCTCGTCTTATATTTTTGTTGTTGCGTCCGTAGGACATAATTACTTGGTATTTGATTTCTAAATTACTCGTAAATGTGACTTTAATGTCTGCCATTTGCAGTGAATGGCAATGAGTGATGCGTATTTGATGGCAGGCATTTTGTAATATTGTTAGAAAGTCAGAAATTACAGAAATTTTATAAAAATATTATGCGAGATAATAATTTGGCACAAGAGCATAAATCTTACTTAATTAAATAACAAATAAGACAATTTATAAAAAGAAAAATGGATAATTCATATATATAAATTGGTTGTGCATAAATATGAAATAATCTCATTGTCATTATCAAGAATAAATAAATAATACAATTTAGGTAATTTTTTTTTTTATATTTTCTTTTATCATTTTTTTGAATTAATAAATAATACAATTTAGTTTATTTTTTTTTTATATATATTTTTTTTATGATTTTAAAACATTTATGTAAGTCGAAAAGTGTTGAGAGCAGCTTAGTTTTTAAGAGAAGGCTATATTAATTTGAAATGTATATATATTGTGAAGAAATTTTCTGCAGTAAAAATTAAAATTAATGAGATTGCTATAGTCAAAAAAAAGGCAATTTGGATATTTCCTATATTCAGGATTATAGTACATATATGCATATTTTTATAAACACACACAATTAAAGACAATATCGTATATTTATTAACAAAAAACTTGCTTGGAAAATACTAAAAAAATTAAAACAAAAATTGTGTTTGTTATTTAATTTAAAAAATTGCAAGAAATCGATTTAATGAGAGCTTGGAAAATACTAAAAAATTAAACCAAAAATTGAGCTTATAATTTAATTGAATAAAAATTGCAATAAATCGGTTTCAGAAGAACACTTTCATAAGATTGATAAACACAGAAATTAATCGACCCGTCATAAGCTGGAAATTGTATTCCTTACAACTTTTTAAAACCTTTTTTAACCGGGCAAAAAGGGGCAAGTCCTTTGTGCCTAATGAGGGACTTAGCTGGCTGACAGATTTGCATTGACATATTCACAGACAGGACAATGCTTTAGTTGGCTTATTATGCAGCTACTGAGCTCTTTAGTCCATTCAGCAGGCACTTTAATCATAATAGATTTAAGAGTTGTTTTTATTAGAATTATTCTGCAGTTATTATATACCCTTAGCAATTCCATAATTATTTTCAACAGTTGCTAAGCTGTTAGACTCGTATATATTTATCTGTGCATATTGTGCGCCCACAAGTTGGCCAAAAAAAAAAACTTTTGCGGCTTGCTAATAAATTCACGTATCATTCTGAACTGCGTAGCAACTGTGCCTAAAAATCCGTAATACACACACACACACACACACACACGCACACACACACACGCACACACACATGCACACACAGTTACATACAGAGCAAAACATTTTCATCTGCACGCGCTGTCTAATGCCAAGTTGATTAAGCCAGGACCAAAAGCAGGCAGGAAAAAAAAATCAAAAAAAAAATCTCAAGTAAGAAATTTTGAAGTAGAGTAACTTGACTTAAATATACCCTGTACGCGGGCTTGCAGCATTTGAATTTTTTAAAGTATAATAATACAAAAATATAAAAAATACAGATTTTTTCATTCTTTGCTCCTAAATAAATAAAATTGTTTTAAATGTCTCTGAGGTTTATTATTCGACTTAAAAAATATTTAAAATTTACAGAAAACATATTAAGTAATTCAAATAATAAAATTTAACATTCAACCATTTTATTTATTGAAGTAAAATCAATAAAAGAAATTAAACCAAAAAAAAGGTTTTTACATAGAAAAAAACTTTCGCTATGGCAAAATTATAATTTCCCTGCTCTAATACCCTTCTTCAACAATCCTTACTCATACAGGGTATACAAAAAAAAGCAAAAAAAAAAAAAAACACAAACGTTAGATGAACATTTTGGGCGCTGTCGAGTGTCTGGCTTAAATATTTCATATGGGTCCATGTCGCATTTTTTGCTTATTGTTGTTGTTGTTGTTTTTTTCGGGCCTTTGTATTAATTTATTATTCATTCAATGTATATCGTCGTTCATATATGTAACTGCAAACGTGTAACGTATTCGCATTTCCTGTTTTTTTTATTTTTGTTTGCCTTTATCCTTGTTTAACTACCAACTGACTGTGCTAACTGTTTACTGCCTACTGCCTACTGCAGGTCAAGGACGTCACGCGCAACATTAAAAAAGCCGTCTGCGCCGCGAGCCTGGAGGAGATTCGCGCCAAGGTGGCTGAGAAATTTGAAAAGTGGGAACATCAGCCGACAATCCATTTGGACTCAGATGGCACAGAGATCGACGATGAGGAGTATTTTCGCACTCTCGATGAGAACACGGAATTGGTAGCTGTATTTCCAGGCGAACATTGGATTGATGTGAGTAAAGGATGTAGGGAAATATAGATGGAAGTGTTAATAGGCTGGACTTGATAAATTAATGAGGTTTTTTTTAATATTTAATTAGTATTTTTTTCAAAATTTCATTGTTAACAGTTTTAATCATATACCATCGACAAAAAAGCATTATCGATGGTTTTAATGTTCAATCAAGTCCTTCCAGCTTTATTTACTTCTAAGAGTTCCAAAAATAATTTAATTTAATTTTTTAATATAATTTCTTTAATAATCCCTGCACAAATTTAATTGTTTAGCGACTGTTGTGTATTATAATTCAATTTGTTTGTTGTCCCTCCAAAAAACACGTACTGAAATGTATATTTTTGTGGTTTATAGCCAACTCACTACGTGACCATAACCACACCGAATGCCACAGGCAATGACAGCATCACTGGCAATCCGGACAGCGGAGATACCACGGATGCCAACAACTCGGAGTCGGCTCGAATTAGGCAACTTGTGGGTCAGCTGCAGAACAACTTGTGCAATGTCTCGGTCATGAATGATGCGGACTTGGATTCATTGTCTAACATGGATCCCAATTCTTTGGTGGATATAACAGGCAAGGAATTTATGGAGCAATTAAAAGATGCGGGCAGGTAAGCACAAAATTAATTAAAAATCGAATATTTAAAGGTGACTTGATGAATGTTTTTTGTTATTTTACAAAATGAATTTGTCGGGTTTTTTTAAGGATTTAATATAAGAACAGATGGGAGAAATTTATAAATTAAATTCTAGCTATCAAATTGCTATTTTGATTGATAAAAAGTCATCATTTGCCAAACATAAATAACTAGAATATAAAACAAATATTAAATTTATTTGTATAATTTTGATTATTTAATTTTAGACCGCTCTGCGCCAAGCGTAATGCCGAGGATCGTCTGAATCTATTGAAGCTGCTTAAGGCTGGTGCCATTTTTTGTTCGGAACGCTATCCGGAAGATGCGGAGGCCATTGATCGTGAGATTGGACGTCAGTTAAATGAAGCAGAGAGTGGTCAGGTGACCACAACAAATCCTAGCAATACACGCACCATTGAGGTGGTGCAGTGTGACAATCAAAATACCACCATAACCATAACGGTGGCCGAGGCCACCACATGCGGCACCGCTGACACAACTGTCGATGCGGTGGCCACTGCTGCCGCCAACGAGGATGCCAATGCCAATGGTAATGGCGACATCTGACTACCCATTTTGGGCAGCCTTAGATGAAGCCTGGCTGCCAAGGAGCAGCCAAACTAAGCGCAATTTTATCAATTGAAGTTTCACAACCAAAAAACAAAAATAAATCAAACCGAAGAAATCAGTCCTGCAACATTGGGTTAACATACACGTATTTGTAGCAAGTAATTAAAGCCAACACAAAATAAAAAAAGGAAAAAATATGAAATCAATATACGATACGGAACGAAACGAAATCTTAAAAAAAAAAATGCTTCGTAGAATTTAAGAGCAAATGAAAGTTAACGAAAATATTAAACATCTTAGCATTAAAACGATAAAATGATTAAATAAAACAGCATCAAATTGTTTTCAATGCAAAATTAGGCAAACAAAAAAACAAACTAAATAAAAGTAAAAAAATTGAAAAATTGCAAAATCTTTGCCACTTTAAAAGGCAACGAGAAAACTTGAAAATTCAGCAGTACAATTAAATAAAAGTTCTTCAAATAAAATTCCATAATCTTCAAAGCTTTTAAAGAAGACAAATTAAAATTGTGCTACTGGAATTTCAAAGAAACTTTTGTAGTTAAAAATTTGCTGACAATTTTGTTAAATTGCAAGCACCTGAAAAATAATTAAAATAAAATCAAAATGATAACAATAATAAATACAAAATTGAAAATAATTAAATATACATATATCATATATGAGTAAAAGTCGAAATATATCATGTTCATTACACTAGTTTACAAATTATTTTTTGATCGAGGGAGCTGGGCTCTCATATACTTTTTTTGATGTATTTTTGGTCGCTGATTTAAAAAATGCAAACCATTTATTTTTTCTTGGCTGTTTTTACTAATTACTGAATAACTATCACATTTACTGACCGATTTAGACAAATGTATACTTAAAATATTCGTAAAAGAATTATCTAACATAATAAATCTTAAAAAGTATTTAAACGAATTTTTTAAATTTTTAAAAGACCAATTGAAATTCAGCAATTTTTCAAAAATGCAAAAAAAAGTTCACATTTTTCAACTTTGAGAGTATGTAGATTTTTTAATTCTTATTCAATCTATATAAACGGCATACCATTAGAAAGGGGATACAATTATCTATTGGATTGTGTAACATTATTTAAGATCAAATAATATCTGATGTAGATATGAACTAATTAGTCGAAAGACTGCCAAAAAACTAGCTATTCGCGGTTTTCTCGAAAACCATTCTTTGAAAAAATAAATGGTTTGCATTTTTTAAATCAGCGACCAAAAATACATCAAAAAAAGTATATGAGAGCCCAGCTCCTTTTTTGCTGTAAACTAGTGTTATTTATGCATTAATTAAAATAAAAAAAAAAAAGGATTTTATAGTTCACTGCTGATGCGTTAGAAGTAATTAAAAAAAATGCCAAATAGTGGCTATAAGAATTTTTAAATAAATGTTTTTAAATAGTTAGAGTTCAGAATTGGAAACGTCTTTGTTGTTGTTTATGCAAATGTTCTTAAATATAAAGAAAAGTTTTTATTTATTATTTATTAAACTCTTGATTCTTCTTTTGTAATTTTCTGTAGAGATTCCTTTTTATTTTCGACCATTTACATTGCTTAAATGCTTTTTTCCTTGAGTCTAATAAAACTTAATATTATAATTTGCTATATGTAACTCTACTTAGGTTAATATAATGTTGTTCAATAAGATGAGACGCACATAAAATTGTTTTTAGACTAATGTCATTGAAAATGTCATTTGTTAAAGCCAATTGAGACTGACTGTATTTTATGTGTAATAATTATTTTTGTGGGTACAATAACTAATTGTACTTAAAAACTCGACCTGGTTTGAAATTGCTTCAAGTGAACAAATCCCCCACAAAATGTATTGTGTAGCCAAACAAAACGTGAAGAATTTAAAACAAACACTTAATATTAGTAAATATATAAACCAAAACGCAAAAATGCAATTACACTCTTATACTCATATACAAAACAACAAACAGGCAAATCAAACAAAAGGCAAGAGAATAACAATACGAATAAGCAATAAATATTAAAGATGAATTATTAAATATAGTAACTGCATACACCAAGCAACAATATACCTAAATAAATGCATATTAACAAACAGAAAACAATGATTATGTTTTTTTCTATTTACATTACTGTTGTGTTAACAGCTTTAGGCTATGTAAACACTTATGTTATAAATCATAACAATTGCCTATTGAATAATTACAATTTGGTATAAATATTTAACTTTTGAATAATGAATATTATTTATTGAAAAGTGTCCTATTTCCTGGCAAACGCAACATAAACGAATGTGCAACAGGGCGTATGAAACGTGGCAGGAGTAAGCTCTGCATGCTGGCTAAAGAGAGTGTGAGAAAGAGAGAGAGTGAAAGCTTTGAAGAGAACATCAACTTTGTCTTGTAATTCGCACAGTTAATTGCATTAAAAACACAACCAATAGCTGTGACGTCACACGGCGCTGTGACGTGCGCAAATATGGGGCCAGGTCGCAGCCAGGACACACGACACACAGGCCACTCTTACAATGTGAGAGACTGAGACCTCTGCCTCTGCCTATGCCCTACTAACACAGTTCTCCCAGTCAGCTGAGTTGCAGCCCGTAACTGACCTAAATCCATGACGACAGCGCCAATGTGTGGGCGTGGACCTCAATGTGGGCTGAACTAACTCACAAATTCGATTTCCTTTTTTTTTTGCATTTTTTTTTTGCATTTTTAATACGCACAAATTAACTGAAACAACTTTTTTGGCCTACCATCCTTTAAGGACCTCAGTTTTTAAGCCAAAGCGGAATATGCTTCTAATTTCCCATCCAACATTTTGTCGTTATTATAATACACTTGTAGTGGATAATATAAGTTTTGTTATGAAATATGTAACGTAATTAAATCTTTGTAAAGTTTATTACAATGTTGTGGAACTGGGTGCATTTTGTAATATTTATGTTAATTGGAATTATTATTTATTTATTTACTATTATGTTAATTATTTTAATAATAATTATTAAATGTTTTAATTCGTTTATTAAAATATATTCTTTATTGCAATGTTGTTGTGAATTTACGTTATTTAGAATTATTATTTATTTATTTATTATTATTTGAATTATTTAAGTAATAATTATTATATTTGTTTTAATATGTTTATTAAAATATACGTGTGCACTTGGCATAAGGTTACAATATTAAGTAAGAAGCGTATTTATCGATCATTCTTAGCTGTGATCGATAACTTGATAGCAGTGTTGTTTACAACATATTTCAGGGTTGCATATTACAAATGAAGCTTTGTCCATTTCTTCGTCTGTCTGACTATAATTAAGACAGTTATTATATCTACGGTCATTATGATTTTGCCCAAATTAAAATTGTTTAAATGTTCCTATTTCCAAATTCGATAAAATTTTGCGACTAAAATTAGCTTTGATTTGATTTAATTTAAAAGGTGTTTTTTTCTTTAGAGGTATAGAACTTTGAATTGAAATAAAACACAAGAAAATTGGTTTAATAACCAGCAATTTGGCATTATTGGAAAGATATAATAAAAGATTTTATGTATTTATATACAATATGACCAAATTATACTAACATAAGATTATTATATATCACAAATTTGCCTTAGATCTGCTCAAAATTCTTTAAAATTATGCCTACTCTATTTAAGTTAAGATTTAAGTTAAGATTTGATTACCATATGGTTTTTATTCTTATTTTATATTAAAATTTAATTTCCCACATAATATTTATGATTATTTAACAAAGAGCATTAAATATTCCACACACACCAATTCCAACTTTATTTTCTTGTTATTATTGTTTTTATAATAAAAAAAAAAAATTTTGCGACAAAAATTAGTTTTGACTTCATTTAATTTATTTTATTAGCAAAATAAAAGTTTCTATATATTTAAATACGATTCGACCAAATTATACTAATATAAAATTGTTATATATCCAAAATTTGCTTATAGGGATATATAATATAATGATCAGCTTAAAATTCCTTAAAATTATCACTACTCTACTGGCTGTCAATATTTAAATTAAGATTTGATTACCATATGGTATTTTTGGTTATTGAACAAGGGCAATTTTATATAAAGATTTGATTACCATATGATATTTTTTGCTTTTAAACAAAAAGCATTAAATATTCCACACACACGCAATGCCAACTTTATTTTCTTGTTATTATTGTTTTTATTTTGTCGGCGGTTTTCGTGTCCTTGACATGTAACATTTGTTAGGGTAACAAACGCTGGCAAAGTATTTATTTAAAATGTTGAATGTAAAATGTAAATATGAACCCAAGCTGAGAGTTTTGGGGCGACTGCGTTTTGGTTGCTTTGATGTGCGGCCACATTTTCATTAAAAAACACATTTGTGTGTATTAGGCGGGGGGGGGGGGGCGTGGCATTTAGGCTAAGAAATTGACGCCCAGGAAAAATATAATTTCACTTGACTTTTTTTTTCTGTCGGGCTAAAGCTTTGAAGTACGATACGGGGACGGAAAGGAGAGAGAGACATTTAACAATTTGAAAAATTTTACAATGAAATACAATATAATATTTTTTATAATATTTGTTGGGACAGACTATAGATCTAACGTTGTCAAAATTTAGGGCGATTCCCTGCAGAGTGTTATTTAATATATTCTGTTAATCATTTTAAATTAATCTTAATTTTAACACTTCTAAAACGTCATTGTAACTAGAAATATCAAAAATTATTCAATCGCTTTCATCTCCTAGTTAAAACTATCCATAAAAATATATATATATATATTAGAATATCCATTAAATGACATTGTTGCCTGAGTTTGCCTTTTGAATTAGCCATCTAAATTCTGTTTTCTTGTAATCCCGATTCTCCACTCTGCCGCCGTTTGTTGAGTTAACAATTTTTTTTGTGTATAAGTAAATACGTATACAGGGAGTAAGTAAATCCTTGTCCATGCACAAACAAGTGACGAAATCAGTTGCCAAATGGCAGAGCACAGTAAGGACAAATGTCAAATGTCTGACACCCGGATGCGGATGTGTATAAGGAGATGGCTTGTTGTTGGCAGAGCAGCGGGGGGGCGTAGTCTAAAAGTAAACAACATATCGAATGAAGCTTTGCCAACGCTCGAAGGCGAAGCGCATAATTTTCTACAATTTTGTTGCTTGCTTTGGCCAAAATAAATATAAAAAAAAAGTAAAAAAAAAACAGAAGAGCTGCCTTTTTTTTTTGTCTGCGGGGGGTTATAAAGCGTCCGGTATTTGTGTGTGTGTGTGTGTGTGTGTGTGGGTTTCAGATTGCACATAAACAACAAGTTTTTGTATTAGATGCCGCAGTGGGCATTACTAATACGCCCCGTGGCACATATGCGCAGCCAACGAAAACTGCGGCTGGGGGGCGTGCGGCTTGTGGGCGTCTTCATAATTGTGCAGTTTGTGCCCCAGGCAGTGGCAGCAGCAGTAGCAGCCGCAGCAGCAGCCGCAGCAACAACCGTTTAGATTGCCTCATTTGGCTCAGTATTTGAGCATATCTGTGTGTCGGTGTTTGTGTCTGTGTTTGTTTGCCACGCTGATTTGTTTGCGCGTCCAAAGTCATTAGCTACTGCCACAGAGTCCATAAAGGAGCATATGTCTACACTCCAAAAAAAAAAGAGAAGAAATTGTTTATAAAATTGTTAAAAATTTGCAACAGCTTTAAGTTGTGATTTTAAATCAAATTTTTAAAATGCACAGTGTTTCAAGAAGAAAAGAGATTTTCAATCATTTAAAAAATAGGTTTTTTTCCCGGGAATAAAATTTATTCAATATTCATTTATATTATATATAGTGAGAACAGAATATAATTTGCTCAATATTCATGTGTTTTTTATATATAATGAGAAAAGTGAGAAGTTAATATTAATAATTGAATATATAATGCATATTTACCTTAAAAATGTAGATGTATTTTATCTACAAAATTTATAATTCATATTAATGTATTTTTATAATTAATGGAACTAATTCCTCAAAGCTAATGAAATCTGCTATTTGAAATAAAAAATATTTATTTAAAAATGTGATTATAGTATAAAATAACCATAGAAATTTGTCTAATTTATACATTTTAATTTTCGACACAAATTTTTGATTGGAAAATAATAAATTATATTTCCCAAAAAAAAAAAAAAAAAAACATAAAATATTCTAAAATATCTAAAATAATATATTATTCATAAATTATTAAATTATAAGTATTTTTTTTTGATTTATGGAACTAATTCCTTAAAGCTATTGAAATCTGTTATTTGAAATAAGGAATGTTTGTTTTAAATTGGATTAAAATATAAAAAAATCATAGAAATTTGTCTAATTTTTACATTTTAATTTTTGACACAAATTTTTGATTGCAAATATAAATGTAAATACATAAAATATTCTTAAAATATCTAAAATAATATATTATTTATAAATTATTAAATTATAAGTATTATTTTTGATTTATGGAACTAATTCCTTAAAGCTATTGAAATCTGTTATTTGAAATAAGGAATATTTGTTTCAAATTAGATTATAATATAAGAAAACCATAGAAATTTATTTCATAAGGCCATTTTAATTTTTGACACAAATTTTTGATTGGAATAAACATTTATATACGTAAAATATTCTCAACTATAGAAAATATTATATTATTCATTAATAATTAAATTTATTAAGTTTAGATAACAATAAATTTTTGGTTTTTTTTATCTCACTTCTGGAAAATAAATATGTGATTAATTATATATTTTCAACAATTTATTTTGTTTGACTATTTATTTATTTATTTATTTTTTACTATTTTAATTTTGTGAGTGTAGCAGCAGCTGTCAGTAATGAAAATATTTTTTGTAATAGGCCAAAGCAAATATGAAATTATACGTTTGGTTTATCCCAATGCTGATGTTGCATGTGTGGCATGTGTGGCATGTGTGTAAGTGAGAGAAGTCAAGTCAATTGACCTTTATGCAACAAGCGTGTTTCACAGCAACTGAAATTGCTCAGCGGGCAGCAGAGTCCTTCAATCAAATTATCCTGCATGAAACGTTGCACGATTGAGAGGAAAAATGACTTTGTCAATGGAAAATCCACAATATGAGCAAGAATTGAAGTTGAACTTAAAGTAATTCCCCCAAGTGTAAACAAGCTATGTATATACGAATTCAATTATACACTAAATTCTATGTTTAAAAACGTTATTGTGTTGCCAATAAATAAGAAATACAAGACAGTTTAGTAAAACTAGACAAATATCAAAATTGAAAAAAATATAAAATAAATTGCAATCCATATTTATCTATACAATTTTCAACTGAACAACAATAAGGCTAAGAGTTGAAGAAAAATTGTTTGCTTTTAATTTGTCACATTAAAAATGTATAAAATTTACTTTATATATTTCATGTGTTCAATTAAAACAAAAAATTGCAGTAAATAAATGAGTCGACGAGCAGACAAATTTAAATATGTAAATACCTTTGAAATAACGCAAATTTGTACAAAATAATTAAATATGCCATTATCGGTAAATTTAATTGCGTGTTCAACAAAATGTTAAAGCCATAAAAGCGTAAAAATCAGGCTCAAAAAAAAAGAAATTGTTGAACCGACTTTGCATTTGCCTTAATATGTTTATTTTTGTGAGTGTGCGCACATAAGTACTTCAATTTAATTAAAACGTTTGCTATTTTATGTTGTTTTTCTTTGGCATTTGCTTTTTTATTTTATTTAAATTCATTCAGTTGTAGCTAAATGCCAAAGCAGCAGCCGTGAATATATGTTTCAAATATTTGCTTGTTGGTTTCATATTGAATTTTTGGTTTTAGTTTTACGCTTTTAATACGCTGTATTTTGGAAGGGAAAGTGTATATGTTTGGGCTTGTGTAATGTTAATTTATTTTTAATTAAATTAAAGATTAGTTCGTTTAGTAGAAATGGAACTAGAAAAACTCTAGTGCAAAGACAGCCCTAGACAGGTAAATTCTCTTTAATTGTGCTTAAGCTAGAGAAGATAAATTTAATTTTAATATTCAAGATTCTTTGCAACTTTCCATGCTGCACTATATACTACATTTTAATAGATAGAATTATGAAATTCTGGTAAAAAAAACTCTTCTCAATTCCTTTAAAGGATTTAACTAAATAAAAATCACGTCTCAGCAATTGAGCTCCCTCGTCTTTAACTATAATTATCGAATTTGTTATAAATACCATAGAAAATTCCATTGAAATATTGGTTGCAGAGTTTTGTGGTCAGTTCTAAGAATTACTTAAAAGTCCATCCTGTAAACAGATTATTTCGCTGTCGGGAACTGCTCTTCCCAACATTTTTACTTGTTTTTTGTTTGACAAGTTTAAAAGTGCAAAAAATCCACATGAGAACGCTGAATGCCAAAGTTGAGAGTATTGGTCTGTCCTCTGGCTGGCACAATGCCCAAAAATCGTCCTGACCATAGTCAAAACAATTAATCATCACCACATGCGTTGTGTGTGACCTTTTGTCTGTATTTTTTTTTTTTTTTTTTTGGTGGGAATTCGACTTACAGTTGCAACATCAGCGGCGACATGTGAGTTAATTAATCTAGCTGACCGGCCAATGCATTGGCTGTCAAACTGCAGACGTTGAAGGTCATGGAGCATAATTAAAGTTAACTGTTGTTGCAACAGCAGCAACAGCAGCTGCAGCACCTGATGATGATTATGAGTTGGCCTTACCTTGAGGCGCAACAACGGCTGGCGCGACGCATAAATTTCAATTTGTTATGCTGTCCCTGCAGTCCCCGCGTGCTGTCTCGCCTCTCCTCCATATTTTCGCCTATGCAATGCAAATGCAAACATGCCACATATGCAAAAAAAAAAAAATAAAAATAGAGAAATGTATTCGCGCCACGTCCCAATGCACAATTAGCGTGGCTGGCACATAAATTATTGGCGGCTGTTTTATTGCCACAAGGAAATGAACACGGAAATTATTACACTGACGAATATTGCAAACATGCCACATATATATGTAAGTAATATGCCAAATGTGCGAAATATGCGAAATATGCGAAATATATATGAAATATGCTGATGATGTTGGCGGGTCAGCGTATTGCTCAAATATGCAAAACGTGTAGCATGCTTTTAGGCGCTATTGTTTATCAAGGACATATTTAGAGATGGACGAATGATTTTGCTGCTAATAACACACTTTATAATGTGATTAGGGTGCAAAATAGAATAATTAGAAAACAAAGTTGTGTATTAATACATTTAATACAGTGCAAGCTTCTTAGAAAGTAAATATAGCAGCAAATCTTGTTATAAAATATATTATTAACTCTTTCATGTATTTTCTTGTTTTAGGAATAGTTAGAAAGTGGGTAAATGTAGATAGTGCTTACCATAAAATACTAGAGTCATCAAATGTCATACTTAAACTCTTATAATATATACTTTTACTTTTACACACTGCACTATGGGACCAATGACCGATTTCGTGGCCTAAATTAATAATGCAATCATTTGGCAAGTATTTTGGCTCTAGTTTATTGGATAACATTTAAAATTATGATTATATGTGGTATTGATGAAAAGTGGGCGTGGCACTTTTCCCACTATTTGTAAACATTTTTTTTTATTACAATTGAACTTTATTCCTAACACTTAACCTATAACGGCAAAATTAGATATTGCTTACTGATATTTATAGTAGGTTATATTTAACAATTGTATTTTACCGATCAACTCGCCCCTTCACCTTTTTCCAAACTTTAAATATATCCTAAAAGCGAGGTTGTTCTACAAATGAGGTCGTTTGCTAAAAATTTGATTTGTGGAAGAAATTGACAAAAATTGACAATTATAAAAACTGATCTACAATCACAATTAATGACAGCACCAAGTTTAAGAAGTCGCATTCCTGCCAAATGCTGCCAAAATTTTTAATTCCTTTCCAAAGTCAAATTTTGTTAAAAAAATTGTTGCATGAGACACTTTTTTAACTTACATAAAAATAAGGAAAACACATTAAATTTCTACAAATGAGCTTTACCAATATATAGTACAAACCACACTGCTTATAATCCATTATAAAGTTTTTCACATACGCTTAGTCTTATTTAACTATAATTAACTGAATTTGACAAGCAAATTTGCTTACCAAAAACCACGCGCTTATGGTTGTTAACAGCTGCAATCTAATCAATTATAATCTGTCTAATAGCGAAATAAACACTTTCAAGAAAATAATTCAAATTTGCTATTGTTAAATTTCGCTTTTCTCCTAACTCACATTTCCAATCAATTTCTACCTGATGCAAACTGAATATTCAATAGAAAATTTGATTTGATAATAAATGCAATGACGTTTTTCCGTTTTGCGTGATTCTCATGACAATCACGTACGCATCTCCATTGCCAATCAGTTGAAAATCGTTGTAACTTTTGTAGAACTTCCCTCTTTTTGGCGTGCAATGCATTGGCAGACAGACAATTAATGCATTTGCGTTGTACGCCGCGTATACACAATATTTTGGTATTATAGGCTTAACTTGGTGATAAATGCAAATGTGTTGCTTTTTAATGATTGCAAGCCTGAAATTTACAGCACTTTGATGTTAAAATGTTAAGTAAATTTTTGGTTTTAACTGTATTTGCTGCTTTTCAGGTTTTATGGTTTTATTGCATTATATTATCTGTTTGCAGGATAACTAAAGACGCCTTGTAAATGTCACACTCAGTTCAATTGACAATTTTTTCTCATAAATCTTTAGCCTTTGTTTGCGGTGCACCTTTGTTGAACTTTTCTCCAAGTAATGCCAACAATTTTAATTATGCGTTTAAAAGGGCTGAGACTGAGTTGGGTGAACCTTATTATGCCAAAGTGACATTTTGGGGATGTGCAGCCTCTTGGCATTCATAGGCCAAACTCTGGCGACCAGAGAAATTGCCAACTTTATTTTATTGCATTTATAAACTTTGCCCTTACACAAAGTGCAGCCAAAAAAGTTCCAAACCCAAAAATGTATGTATATAGTACTATATTCATATATTTACTTGGTGCCACCACAATTTACCAGCCAGTGCCAGGAATATTTTTAAAACTAACAAAATACAGGTGCAGACATGTGCAGGTGTAGGCCTAGAGTACCATTTAATGTACACAACTTTGTTTGTCTGGCAGGAACAACAAAAACAAAAAAATTAAAACAAAAACACGCCCAGTCTGCCATTAACAGTCGACTTAACAGTGCCTTAACAGACGCTTAACAGCGACGCGCTCTTTAAAGCTTACTGCTGTGCTGTGCTTTTTCCTCCAGTGTTGTCCTGCTTTTGCTTTCTGGCATTTCTGACTTTGCATTTTGCTTTTTGCAGTCGGCAAAGTCACGGAGCTGCCTGTTTAAATACAGCACGCACAGATGTCTGGCAATTTATTCCAAGTTTGGCCGGCTTTTGTTGCAATTGTCGGGTGCGGCTGCCACGGCTAAATTCGACAACAAATAAACGCGTGAAAATATTTTTAAATATTGTAAATAAAATACCAAAAAAAAGAGAGATTACTTATAAACTCAAAAAATAAATATAAATAAACATAACAACTAAATTTAATTAAAAAAAAAATAAAATATTTCGCGGCAAAATATAACTTCATTTTTTACTCTCAAAAACAGTGGCAATAAATGAATATTTTTTAAATATTAAAAAAATCATAAGAGCTGCACAGCATTGCTGTGTAAAAAAATAATTTAAGACATAACAAACTCATTTTACGAACGCTTAAAAAATTCAACAAGCCCCGCATTGTGTTCATAAAAAAATATACAAAAAAAAAAAATAAAAACATGCCCGGTCATTATAAATAGACAACAACTACAGCTACAAGTACTAAACATTTCAATTAACGTTTAAATTCGTTTTACTTGTCATAAATCTCTGGACCTGCTCTGCAGACTGGGACACATAAATAACAAGCAAATTCTAGTAAAAAAAAAAAAAATAACAAAGAAAACTTTAGAAACAATAAAAAAAAAAATGACAGAAAATAATGCAGCCAAGCAGGCAAAGTCTGCAGTAAAAACAACAACAGCTGAAATAGCTGAGAAAAAATGCTCGACTCCGGCTATAACTCCAGCTCCAACTCCAGCTCCAGCTCCAGTTCTTGCTTCAATATCAAAAATAACAACTGGAACACCACGACAAAGAACTTTGATGCGTACTGCGGAATTGGATGCGGATACCGATGAATTTGAGGGTTATACTGATCCCGATGCGGATGCGAATACTTTTGCTGTTGCGGATCCCGATGTGGAGGGAGATGCGGATGATACTGCAGACAGTATCACACTGGAGTTGGCATTGTCACCCAACACGCCCACACCACCGCCCACCACGGCAGACGAAGATCTCGCTGAGCTGGACAACAGCAAACCATTCAAGGTGGGTTCACTTAAACGTTCTTTGCCGGAGGATATGAGAATATGACTCGACGTTCCCTATTCATTGTTAACTTGGTCAGCAATTCGTTAAGTGATTATAGACTCACCATTGTTGTGGGGCGCAAAACTTTTGACGGTCCTGCACAAAAGTGAAGTGGTCAGTTAGCAAGGAGCAAGTAGCAAGGACCAAACGCCTGGCCACTCAAAAGCATTTGGCCTGGCTTCTGTTTCTGCTTCTGTTTCTGCTTCTGCTTCGTTTCAGGGTCTGAGTCTGCTTTATATGCATCCTTTACTTGAGGTTTGCTTGAATTTCAAGGGCTGCAGAGCAGCTCGAGAGCACCGTGGCCGCAAGTCGCCTCACTTTTTATTTATTTATTTATTTTATTTAATTGAATATAAATAAAAGGGGTCTTTTTAAAATACATATGTGGATGTCAGGGTTTTAATATATATATATATATATTTTGGCTTAAGTACAGCTTTATCCTGTTGATGTTACAAGCATTAAGTTTATAAATGCGATACTTTGATTTCTATATATGATTTCTATAACACTAGCTTACAGCCAAAAAGGAGCTGGGCTCTCATATACTTTTTTTGATGTATTTTTGGTCGCTGATTTCAAAAATGCAAACCATTTATTTTTTCAAAAAATGGTTTTCGAGAAAACCGCGAATAGCTAGTTTTTTTGGCAGTCTTTCGACTTGTTTGTTCATATCTACATGAGATCTTATTTGATCTTAAATAATGTTACACAATCCTATAGATAATTGTATTCTTTTTTTAACGGTATGCCGTTCATGCGAATCGAAAAACAAACAAAGCCATTATAAACCCTCAAAGTTGAAAAATGTGAACTTTTTTTTTGCATTTTTGAAAAATTGCTGAATTTCAATTGGTCTTTTAAAAATTTAAAAAATTCGTTTAAATACTTTTTAAGATTTAATGTGTTAGATAATTCTTTCAAGAATACTTTTAGTATACATTTGTCCAAATCGATCAATATATGTGGTAGTTATTCAGCAATTAGTAAAAACACCCAAGATAAAATTCACCTTGTTCATCACTATTCCAGCCATATATATATATATATATAATTATATATTATAATATGAGACCTCAGTAATTGTGGCATATTTTTTGGGAGCTTATGTTTAGCTGTCTTATTAAAATTATCAGGTTTGTTCATATTTTTAAATTCAAATACATTTTGCGAAATTAAATGCAAATTGAACTCAGTTGTCCAATATTTTTACAATATCTTTTCGGGCTTAGAAATGGAATGAGGACTATGTTGAACGAAAAATATTGTATAAAATATTTGCAGAATTTTATTTAATATATTAAAACAATAAAACAAATTTCTTACAGTTTCTGTGTATTTTAAATACTATTCTGACCTTCAAAATATTACTAAGTCTTTTAACTTTGTCATTAACTCAATTCCTAGTACAAATTGTGAAAATTACTTTGAACTGAGAATTGTTCTCTTTAATTGATATGCAAATTACATTTAATTTTCGAATAATGCCCATTGAGAGCCCAAATCTAAAAATTCCAAGAAATTATAAAATTTCTGTTGCACTTTTTGCTAGATTTTAAGTACAGCTGTATAATATAATAATACACCTGAGACCACACGTAGACTATTGGCAGATTGCTTGATTTTATGTCTCTATAAAGTAAATAATTTAAAATTTAATTTAAAATTTAAGAAAATGATAAACTTGACAAATAATCAAATGTGTAGGCAACCTGATAACATAAGTAACTTAAGGCAAATATTAAGTTCCACAACTAATTAACTATGCTCACCATTAAATGAAACATTTTAGATACTTTACTGGTAGAAAATTTATGTTAATTATTTGAATATTTCATCATACAATATTGCCATATTTCCTTTTGATGTTTGCCCATTAAAAATGCAAAGAAAAAAACGAACAAAATTTAATTTCCCCCAACCCAATTTATAAAATTTTGGCGTAGACACTTTGCTTGTTTTTCTAACCTACACGTCTTCTTTTCAAAAAATTCTACGAAATTGGGTGAAATATTTAATTGTATTTTAATAACAAGCTAAGAGAAGCCAACATTGTGGTAAGCTAACAATTGAAATTAATTAAAACTGTTGCCCGTATAAAATGCAGTGGTGAAAAGAATACAAAAAAGTGAAAAGTAGCATTTTAAAGAGCAGCAGCAGCAGTGTGGCCAGAAAGCGCAACGTGACCATCTAATATTCTTAAACTCGTATACTCGTATATCATTAGTGGCTGCCACAGCAATTGAGGCGCAACAAAGCCAGTGGCACAGTGGTTGAAATGGTGCTAAAATGAGACCAAAAACTCTAGTAAGAAAATATGAAAAAAAAATTACAGAAACTTTTTTTTTATAAAGTTACAGTTTATTTACAACTTTATTTTCATAAAATTGACTGACATAAAAATTATTTTTATTATTTTTTATTTATATTATAATGTCTGTTTTTTAAGGAATAAAATAAGATATTCGGAATGTTATAAATTGCCTGTTTTTTAAGGGATAAAATAAGATATTCAAAATGATATAAATTCTTAGTTTTTTAAGGGATAAAATAGGATATTCAGAATGATATAAATTCTTAGTTTTTTAAGGGATAAAATAAGATATTCGGAATGATATTAATTGTCTGTTTTTTAAGGGATAAAAAAGGATATTCAGAATGATATAAATTGTCGGTTTTTTAAGGGATAAAATAGGATATTCAGAATGATATAAATTCTTAGTTTTTTAAGGGATAAAATAAGATATTCGGAATGATATTAATTGTCTGTTTTTTAAGGGATAAAAAAGGATATTCGGAATGATATAAATTGTTGAAAAATATCAGCGTAATGAATAATACATTGAATTTTCAACTTCAAATACAGTTTTCTAGGCAGAATTGAAGACATTTTCAGCTTTTTAACAATTTTGACACATTTCAAGGTCACTTACCCCACTGTGCAACGTCTTGTCTGTGCGCGTTGGTGCTGATAACGATGTGGCTGCCACTTGGCCATGCGTCACCAGACACGAATCGAGCGGAGCCGCTCCTTGAAGGCGCTTGTGTCTGTCTGTCTCTCTATGCCCTCCACTGTCCGTCTCTCTGTGTGTCTGTGTCCTAATCGATTTATTGTGTGCTGAAAACGTTAAAAAGCGCCATAACAAAATAAGTTAGCCCAAGGATCAAGAGCAGGCAAATCGTTTTCGCACAAAACTTTATAACTGTCCAGGCAGCGTGGCTGTAAATTTTTGGCCAGAACAGAAATATTAATTGACAGCTTGTATAACTCGGAAAATGTTTGGCAATTTATCAAAGCAAAGTTATCATTATTTTAATGGTTCCTAAGTCGATGAACATGTTTCAAACTTATTTGACAGTTACCGCTGGCCCACGTCGCGTATGCGTAATTTATGTGGCTGCCATCTAATTAATAAACACACACGCAACCGTCAAGTAATAAGTTTTTGGCATACATTGTTATCTAACCGGGCTGCTTGATGTCTGTCCGTCGTGTCTGTCTGTCTGACAGGTTGTCTGTCTTCATAACTGACGTGTACCACAGTTTTTCAACAATTGTAATTAATTAAATGAGCCGCAGCAGAACATTTGGGCCTTGGGTTCTTTGATAGATGCCCCAGATAAACAAAATGCTTAGACTGAGAAAAGGTAGAAATATTTAATAAATAAGTTAGTAAGAGTTGTATAAAAAATGGTGTAGACTAGAGAATACTCTTTGGGAATGTATAAAATAATTGAAATAAATTCTCATTTATATTTCTAAAAAATGAATTTAATTCTATATATATATATAAATTATAAAATAATTGAAATAACTTTCCATTTCATTTACTAAAAATAGAATTAAATTCTTTATATATATATTTATTATAAAATAATTGAAATAACTTTTCATTTCATTTACTAAAAATAGAATTAAATTCTTTATATATATATTTATTATAAAATAATGGAAATAACTTTTTATTTCTATTCCTAAAAATAGAATTAAATTCTTTATATATATATTTATTATAAAATAAATGAAATAACTTTTCATTTCATTTACTAAAAATGGATTTGTGTTCTATATATATATATATTATAAAATAATTGAAATAACTTTTCATTTCATTTACTAAAAATAGAATTAAATTCTTTACATATATATTTATTATAAAATAATTGAAATAACTTTTCATTTCATTTACTAAAAATGGATTTTAATTCTTTATATATATATTTATTATAAAATAATTGAAATAACTTTTCATTTCATTTAATAAAAATTGATTTAAATTCTTTACATTACTGGAAAGCTTAAAAAATACAATGAGAATTTTTCAATACTGTGAATACTGTATGGAGTACTTAAATATACTTAATATACCCATATAATTTCATTATAATATATTTCATGTTCGGAGTTAATTACTCAAACCCATGCTTCTTAATTTATGAAAACAGAGAATATTCTAACGTATTTATGTGGGCTTCTTTAATATTAATTAGTGTACCATTAAAATATATATATATATATATGGCTGTGTGTAATATGAGCTGTCAGAAAGTTTGTTGTCAGACAGACAGAGAAGCGCAGAGCATACAAACTTTTTAACTTTTATTAACTTTTATTAACTTTCGAACTTTATCTAGAATCAATTGAATTAAAAAAAAAGATCTAACTGAGTTTAAAAGCAGGTCAGAATGTTTGTGATTTATGTCTGCACAAAATTATAAGTTGATATAGAATTTGTTGTAGATTAACTTTTAAATCTTAATATATTATTAACTGCACAACATTTCAGTTCACTTCTTAGTCCTTTTCTCTATCAGTTTTAAAAATTTCCTCTGCTTCAGTGTATCACAAAATTCTGTAGTCATAGAACTACCATTAGTCTAATAACAAGTTTTATTTAAATCAGTTTTGGCCATGTGCAAGTATCTTTAAAGGCAAATCCAAACTCTAAATCTCACTAAGCATCAGCGTCTCTTAATAGCTCGTTATGCGAGCACATAAAGGATGTGAAGACGAAGGACTCCCTGTCGGCGTCTGTGGCAGTTGTATGAATGCGACATGGAAAACGCATTTGCCTTTATTTTTATTTTTTTTTTTTTATATCGTCTGAGGACAGTTCAGTTCCACAAACGTGTGGACAGGAGCAAAGAAGAAGTATACCAAAAATATTCCCTCCTTACAAATGTATGGCATGCAAAATGAAGTGCTCGTGTAGCAAAGAAGGGGGGGCCGGGTGGTGGAGGAGATGAATGGGTGGCTGTCAGGAATTAAATTACCAACAGAATTGCTGCATGCAACAACAACAAAAACACAAACAACAGCGAGACATACAGGAGCACCAATTACAACAAGTAAAAGCATTTCAAGACAGAAGCGACGGCACACATTGCGTATACGCAACGGTGCGCATTAAAACAAATAAGTGAACATTATTCATGTCCAAGCAAGCGTGCAACTTGACTATGCCACTCCATGTGGCAACCAGCAACAAACACAAATAGCTGAAACCCCTCCACATCCCCCTTAGACTATTTGCTAATAAATATGCGTGTCAATGTGGCGACAAGCATGTAAATTGCACTGCAATCCAATATTCCAAACACTCTCTCATCTTTGTTATTACTGTATAAAATGCTAAATGCAGAGGTTAAACTATTTGGATGATTTGATGGAAACAACAGCAGCAACAACAAAAACAACAACAAAATACAGAAATTTAGTTTCAATGGCATTTTGATGACAATCGTGTAAAATGACTGCGAACCACAAACAGCATATCACGCACTATGGTATTACTAAGAAAAAATTATGCAGGACAAGCAAAGAGCTGAGACAAGCTGAGATGTGTATAAATACACTGAGAAAAATGTGCGTTACATATTCGTTGTTAAAAAAAATAACAATCTTAAATGGAGAAATTTACTGAGAATATAAACGCAAGTTTGTAATGGTCCATAACACTAGTTTACAAATTTTTTTTCGATCGAGGTAGCTGGGCTCTCATATACTTTTTTTGATGTATTTTTTGGACGCTGATTTCAAAAATGCAAACCATTTTTTTTTTTCAAAGAATGGTTTTCGAGAAAACCGCGAATAGCTAGTTTTTTGGCAGTCTTTCGACTTGTTTGTTCATATCAACACATTTCAACAGATCTTATTTGATCTTAATTAATGTAACACCATTCAACAGATAATTGTATCTCCTTTCTAACGGTATGCCGTTTATGCGAATTGAATAAGAATTAAAACCATTACATACTCTCAAAGTTAAAAAATGTGACCTTTTTTTCCGTTTTTGAAAAATTGCTGAAATTCATTTGCTTATTTAAAAATTTAAAAAATTCGTTTAAATACTTTTTAATATGTATAATGTTAGACAATTCTTTTACAAATATTTTAAGTATACATTTATCCAAATCGGTCAGTAAATGTAATAGTTATTCAGCAATTAGTAAAAACACCAGTCATAATACATCAAAAGTAGTCTATGAGAGCCCAGCTCCTTTTTGGCTGTAAACTAGTGTAATCGAAAATTATAATATTAAATTATTATTATAATAAAAAATAAATTAAAATAATCCTGCTTTTACCTTTTACCTTGAACCTGCTACAATGAGCTGGCAATATAATTTAGCAGCAAGTTTAAGAGCGATAACAAAATATGCAAATAAAAGAATTTAAAATTATACAAAACTAGAAAGATAATGAAAATTATTGCGCCATTAATTCTCAATCTGTCTTGATATTTAGTATATAATTATTGAAATATATATATTTTCTAAAAAACACTTTGTGAGCGAATAATTAAATTAACTTTGTGTGCTACAATCAAACGAAAGCACAAATAAAATGGCACAAAATAAATAAACTTATAATTGAGATAGGATAATCGTGGATTAAAGCAAATCATTTGTATAAAGGATTTTAAAACAAGGAACATATGATTACCAAAGTGTTTTTAATAACAAAATAGCAGCCATAACAGACTATTGTCAACAAATTGACATAGTTTCGGTAAATATATTTTTCTGAGTGTACACTAAGAAAAAAGAAATTTTTTAAGCATAGAAACACTTTCGATAAAAAAAATAAAATAAATTTCTACAAACAGAGTATAAATCTCTACAAAGAAGTGCAAATTTCCAAAGTACGAATATATTTTCTATGATATGAATAAACGAAAAAAATTATGGGTTTATAATCGGAAGTATGGATTTTCTACAATATGAAATCCAGGTGTTCTATGAAATGAATATAAAATTCATTAACCTGCAGAAAATTTTCTATGCTCAATATAAATTTTTACAAAATATGTTGACTTATTTCTTTAACCAAAGTAAAGTAATTTTTTTATTCAAATTTAAATTATAGATTGTTCCATGTTCCGTAGAAAAAGTTTCCAAGAGTTATCGTAATAAATTCGATCATGGCAGAAAATTTGAACATTTAAGCAACATTTTCTTCACTTTGTGGTAATGAAATCTACATGACATAGAAAAATTTCTATGGAGCTATTTTTATCCTGTTTTTCCAACCACTGACGTCAGTTTTCTACACTTTTTTTTGGTGGCACAGGTATGGATGCAAGAGAAGAACTAGGGAAATGCATCGAATACCCTCTAAAATTAGGAAAAGCCTTTAATATAGAAACAAACGCTCAATTCTAAAAGGATTACAGATATAGTTAGAACACGTTAAAGCAGCAAATGTTTGAAAATTAGTTAGTTCTCTGGCTTTTAGCTCCCATTGTGCCACAGTTATTTGCATGCCCTGTTGTTTGTGTTAAGCAGGGGGTTTTACAGCAGCTCAGTTTCATTAGAATTTTGCTCAGATGCAGATGCAGATGCGCATTCCTGATGAAGTATACAACTGCCTGTTGGAACTCTTACCAATGAGGACTACAGGATACACGCGTTTCATTACAAATGCATGAACGCATTGGCATCTGTGTCCATTGTCCTTGTTCAGGGCCCTGTGCTATTTGCGCTCTCTCTTAGTTCTAGCTGCTTGCTTAACGTGTCCCGGCGAATTGGGCAGGTGAAAAAAAAGCTAAAGCCATAGCTCTAGTTGTAGTTGGCTTGAATATTTGTCAGTGTACTTTATAAATCAACAAGAGTGATGGCCACAAAGTGATGTCAAATTTTTGCCAGCTAAAACACTGTGACAACAACATTCAAAAACTTGACAAAAGTATGATTTATAAATGTCATAATGGGTAACTTTAAATCACTGGCAAATTGGACCTGAAGCAGACATTTAAGGTTATAGCCAAGGCCAAGGTTAACAATGGCAACCTTTAAAATGAAAACATAGTTCACGAAAAAGAAAACAACTGCAATTTTGGGCAGAACAATGTGGAGATGCCAAATGTTCGGAATACGCAGCAAAACAAAGTCAAGAAACGCATAAAACCGTAACAAAGCCACAGGCCATTGGCATATGCCAGCCAGCCAGTCTGCCAGCCAGTTTCCCAGCCAGTTTCCCCAGCCAATCACTTTTCCAGCCAGTTTCCCAGCCAGCTCTCTCCTGCCACTAAGCCAAGCCAGCTAACTTGGCAATCAGCAAGTCAACGCATTGTTCTAGCGAAGTTGGCCTAAAGAATATGTGAAACTTTTGCTGAAATTTCAATCAGACTACAAATATACACAATTCTTCGATTATAATTAATATTTCTGTAAAGGAAATTATTTAATATAAATGAAAAAAGTTGGCATCCATAAAATCTGCCTTATTTCACAGCTCAAGCTAATCCAGACTCAAGCTAAACTCTTGAATCAAACCTCGCCAACTTGGCCCGCAAATGTAGTTGAAGCACAATATAAGTCAGCTCAGCCTCAGCTTGGCTCAGTTCAGTTGAGTTCAGGCCATGCCAAATGTAAATATACGTTTAATGGCCAACACGCAATCAAACGGCCAAGTAGCCTGGCCAAAATGGCAATTGGTTTGGGGCCAGGTCTCGTCTATAGAAATTCGCATAAAATGCTTGATAAATTTTCATTGTTGTGGCCGAGACACAGCGTCTTCGTCGACGTGGAGTTGTTGATGGATTTACCAAGCTATTTAATTGGCTTAGCAGGCGTGGCGATCAATGATTGATATGGTCGGCATGATAAGCATCTGGCCAAGTTGCAACTTTTTGGTTTAATGGATTGACAGGTCCATTGTCACGCCCAGACAGTTGAGTCGTCATATGTCTGGCTATAATTCAATGGCAATAATGATAACGATGTTAATGTTAATGTTAATGATAATGTTCAAATTGTGAGTGTGGCCAGAGCTAAATGTGTGAGCTGACAACACATAGACAGATCGATCAAAATGCTGTCTCATTTATCAGATTGACTCATACTTGTGTGCAACATGACGTATACTTAATATTAACAAGAAAGAATGTTGTTTGTCGGTTTTGCAGAATTTTAAATACACTTTATGTGGTGATAGCTTAACTGTAATACAATGATCAAGTTTTTTTTTAATAACTAACTTTATTTTTAAACAATTTAACTTGTTATAGATATAGTAATTGGATTTTTCTTGTCTTTGTCGCATAAAATGCATTAAATTTAGCCTTACTGATAATGAAAGGAGTTGAAACAATCTTTTAAAATATAAGTATTATATTTTATTAAAATATTTAATATTTGCCAATATAAAGGCCAGTCAATCTAGCGTTTTTTTTAAATTATTTCATTTATTATGGCTTTGATCAGCATTTAGTCAAAAAAATGTATTTAAACCATTTTTTTAAAGTATTTATTTCTGCTAAAATCATTTTATATCTCTATTTAAGTTTTATTTAAACAAAATTGTTTTTTTTTCTGCTAAAATCATTTTATATCTTTATTTAACGCTTATTTGAACAGAATAGGTTGAAAATTGGAAAAGTTGTGATCAAATACGTATAGGAGAAATTTAAATCTAACGTGTTAATTAATATTTATTTAAATTAATAACACTAGGTAACACACAAATTGTTTATTTGATCAAATCTACTTTTTCTGATACATATGGTGCCCCAGATGACGAAAAACCACTTTAAAAATTTTTCTATGGTAAGACTTTTTTTTTAAAAAATTTTTGAAATCTGGTATTTTTTTTTTTAGCTTTTTTTCAGAGGCAAGCCTACAGATTTTAGTATTACTCGAGAATCTTACAGCCGATATTCAAATGCTTTACGTTTTCTGAAAACTAATGAAATGGCCTATTAATCATACTTATACTTTATTAAGTTTAAATTGCTAGTTTTGCAACTATTTCATTTTGAATTTAATAATTATAATTATTTAAATTTTAGTAGGGCTGAAACTATTTTTTTATTCGGCAGCTTACGTTTCCGTCCTTATATCAAGAATAATTTTATTTTAAATGTTAAAACTGACTTTTGTTAAATAGGTGAATATTTTATTTGACGTTTTTTTTTTGCTTTTTGGTGGGTTCATATACTTGACCATAACCTTCGTATGGCTTAATTGATTTGAAAATTTAATGCATAAAAATAAAAATTATCAGTAGGTCTTTAAATAAGTCTAACACAGTTTTCTTATTAACTTAATAGTTTGGGAGTTATTGAAGTTGCTACTAAGAACAATTTATTATTTTTATTTATTTTTTTTATTTTTATTTTTTATTTTTTAAATTATTTTTTTTTATAATTATTTATTGTCCAGTACAGTCAACAATTTATGACTAAAACAGGGAAGCTATTTTAATTGAATTTACAAGTCACGCCTAATCTATTATAAAAACCGATTAATCCTTATTTTCTTATTATTAATACATTTAATATTATTATAATTGTTTCAAATTATTTCATTCCATAATTTTCATATTCTTTAACAAAGTTGTTTTACCTGCTCAGCAAGGGTATTTTAAGTGAAAATATTAAATGAAAAATAAGGCGTTGTATAAAATTCGACAGCTTTATTTAGGCTGCTTACCTTTTAGCCGAGTGCTCTTTTGACCAATTTCTTGTTTGTTTGACCCAGCAGCCAGTTGCCTCGTCTTTTCCTTTTTGGCCATTTTTTTTCTTTTTTTTATAAATCTACAGCATTAAGCTTTAAACATTAAGCTGGCCATGGTCTTCAAATTTTGAAGCCCTCAAACAAAGAAATTCTATGTAGTACATATATATAATAAGATACCTGAAGCCATGACATGCTAAAGTTGATGTTGTTATGGCTGATGTGGCTTTATTGTTATGGCAATAATAAATAAATTGATTAGATGCCTGTTACTGGTATTGTCCTGCCTCCTGCATTGTCCTTATCGTTCTTCTGTCTGCTTCACTGGCTTTTCATTGTTTTTATTGGCAGCTTAACAGAGGGTGGCCTAAAGCGTATTTCAAATTAAGCAAAAACATTGTTTTTTTTATTTTTTTGAATATTTATTCACGCCTGCATTCAATCAAAAAGTGTGATTTATTTAATTATTGGAAGTTGTAAACTTTTAAATACTTTAATAATGAGTATAGTGTTTCAGCGTGATTAATTGATTTGATGACCATTGTAGAGCTGTGAATAATTAGAAATTAATTGATAATATGGTTAATAAAATATTTAAGAATATATTAATAGGTAGAAAAACAAAAAAAATTCAAATTATAATGAGCTGTAAGGTCTCAGCCAAGGTATTTGCATTGGGCTGTTAATTTTAAATGTTATACTTTATTGAAGCATGTAATTGAATTAATTTTTGCAACTCTAGGTCAAGGATATTACACGCAACATACGCAAGGCCGTTGTTGCCACAACATTGGCCGAGTTGCGCCTTAAGGTAACCGCAAAGTTTCAACGCGCCCAGCCGGCGATTCATTTGGATTGCGATGGAACTGAAATTGATGATGAGGAATATTTTTCCACCCTGGAGGCAAATGCCGAATTGATTGCGGTCTTTCCCGGTGAACAATGGCGGGATGTAAGTTTGTTTGTTTTGGTTTGGTTCAGAGGCTTCACTGTAAAGTTTTGTGCCCTTGCAGCCCAGCGATTACAATGCAAATTTACGTCGCACTTCTTTGGATGCTCAACGTCTACGCAAATTGGTTGGAAAACTGCAGCAGAATCTTCTAAACGATGACGATTTGGATAAACTATCCAACATGGATCCCAATTCGTTGGCAGATATCACAGGACGTGAGCTAAAGGACACCGATTATTGTTTGCAGAGCGATGCGGCACGACGATCAACTGAATTGTCCTGTTAAAGGATCTAAGTACAAGCACTTCATATATATATTTGTGTCACTTTGATTTTGATATAACTAGTAGAAACCTACCAAAAAAAAAAAAAAACTCGTAAATGTATATGGGATATAGCACAGTGAAACGTCGCTTATGATAGATTTGTAAGGAATTTGTAAAAGTTTTGTAAGTCAAGCTGAAAGCTGAAAGCTGAAACTATGAAGAGCTGGTATTTTTGGAGCATGTTTTGATAGCACTTAATTGAAAGGCGACGACGATTTGAACAGCTTAATATATATATATAAATATATGTATTTAATGTATATCAATGTATTGTAGATTGTAGAGCACTTTAAACTAGAGAAAGGACACAGTATCATCAGGTAAATAATATTTTTTGAATCTTATCTTGCAACTCAGTATTTGTAAGTATTAGACAAAATCAATACGATTTATTTTAGAACTGTTCCTAGACCAATATATGCCATAAGTGAACCCAAGTTCAATCTAAATAAACCAAAGTCTAACTTAAAAAAATGTAGCTGCTTCAAAACACAATAATCAATGAGTAAAAAAACTAATCAAACACCACAAAATGATCAATTATTTTAAACAAAATCGAGCTCTAAATAGTATGTTAAAACTCTATATGTATGTATTTTATTTAAATGTAATGAATGTACATAAATGTATGTAAATGTAACACATATAACGATTTGGTTAATAGGGAGCAAAGAAAAACAAATTAAATGTAAATTTAAATCAATTAAAAATAAACCAAAGACAAGTAAAATATACAATAAAAATTTAAACCTTGTGCCAAAATAGTGAAAAGCCCAAAAGAATAAATTTTAATTTATAATAAAATCCATATAAATATGTATATTTTATAAATGTGCTATATCATTGTTTTTGAATCTTTTGCACTTTATTTAACAATTAAGCGTGAGAAAGAGCATACAAAATGAAAAGTCATTCAAATGTAGCAAAAAGCTGAATGCAATTTACAATTACAATACGAAAAAAATTTATTTTATTGTGTGCACATTTTACATCAAGATTAATACCACACAAATCGATCGAATTGAAAATTTGTAACAAAAAAAAAAGATAAATGTACGAAAACTTTGTGCATTGTCAGTGAAGAAGTTCAAGAATAAATTGAGATTAAATGTGTTAGCTGCAATGTGTTGTTATTTTTCTGGCTTGGGAATAAATTGTGAATTTTGTGGATGAGTGTAATAAATTGATGAAAAATATAGAGAAGAGGTTAGAGCTGTGAGAATATATATATTTTATTTATATATATTTTACAAGTAGTGTTTTGTAGTGTTAAAATTTTAACATTTATTTCTTTGAATTTATTCAGTTTATTAGTACATTTTAAATATATAAAATGAAAGAAAAAAGTGATATATATTTTATTTAATATTTATTTAAGTATTTCCTTTTATTTCTTTTATTTTTTCTGAGCATTATATTAAGAAGTATAGTATAACAATTTTAATATTTATTTTCTTAGAATTTATTCAGTTTATTAGTGCATTTTAAATATATAAAATGAATGAAAAAAAATATATATATTAATTTTACATTTATTTAAGTATTTCCTTTTATTTCTTTTATTTTTCTGAGCATAGTATAACAATTTTAACATAAATTTTTTCGAATTTATTCAGTTTACTAGTACATTTTAAATATATAAAATGAATGAAAAAAATTATATATATTAATTTTACATTTATTTGGGTATTTTATTTTATTTTTTTTTATTTTTTCTGAGCATTATATTAAGACGTAAACACGTTGTGAAATTTTTAATATTGGCCATCTTATTTTTTTACTTTATTTTTATTTTCTTATATAAATTTGATTTAAGCAGTAAATTAGTACACTTAAAATGTTTATAATGAAAGAAAAAAATTCTTTATATTAATTTAACATTTATTTAAGAATTGCATTTTATTTTTTATTTATTTTTCTGAGCATTATATTAAGACGTATAGTATAACAATTTTAACATTTATTTTCTTAGAATTTATTCAGTTTATTAGTACATTTTAAATATATAAAATGAATGAAAAAAATTATATATATTAATTTTACATTTATTTTGGTATTTTATTTTATTTTTTTTTTATTTTTCTGAGCATTATATTAAGACGTATAGTATAACAATTTTAACATTTATTTTCTGAGAATATATTCAGTTTATTAGTGCACTTTAAATGTTTATAAAGAAAGAAAAAAAATCTATATATAATTTAATATTTATTTAAGTATTTCATTTTATTTTTCTAAGCATTATATTAAGACGTATAGTATAACAATTTTAACATTTATTTTCCTCAGAATTTATTCAGTTTATTAGTACAATTCAAATATATAAAATGAAAGAAAAAAGTGATATATATTTTATTTAATATTTATTTAAGAATTTCATTTTATTTTTTTTTTTCTGAGCATTATATTAACACGTATAGTATAACAATTTTAACATTTATTTTCTCAGAATTTATTCAGTTTATTAGTACAATTCAAATATATAAATTGAATGAAAAAAATTATATATATTAATTTTACATTTATTTGGGTATTTTATTTTATTTTTTTTTTATTTTTCTGAGCATTATATTAAGACATAAACACGTTGTGAAATTTTTAATATTGGCAATCTTATTTTTCTACATAATTTTATATTCTTATAAAGTTGTGAGAATGAGTTATATATATATTTTACAAGTCGTGTTTTGTAGTATAACAATTTTAAAATTTATTTTCTCAGAATTTATTTACACTTTAAATGTTTATAATGATAGAAAAAAATGTATATATATTAATTTAATATTTATTTAAGTATTTCATTTTATTTTTTTTTTATTTTTCTGAGCATTATATTAAGACGTATAGTATAACAATTTTAACATTTATTTTCTGAGAATATATTCAGTTTATTAGTGCACTTTAAATGTTTATAAAGAAAGAAAAAAAATCTATATATAATTTAATATTTATTTAAGTATTTCATTTTATTTTTCTAAGCATTATATTAAGACGTATAGTATAACAATTTTAACATTTATTTTCCTCAGAATTTATTCAGTTTATTAGTACAATTCAAATATATAAAATGAAAGAAAAAAGTGATATATATTTTATTTAATATTTATTTAAGAATTTCATTTTATTTTTTTTTTTCTGAGCATTATATTAACACGTATAGTATAACAATTTTAACATTTATTTTCTCAGAATTTATTCAGTTTATTAGTACAATTCAAATATATAAATTGAATGAAAAAAATTATATATATTAATTTTACATTTATTTGGGTATTTTATTTTATTTTTTTTTTATTTTTCTGAGCATTATATTAAGACGTAAACACGTTGTGAAATTTTTAATATTGGCCATCTTATTTTTTTACTTTATTTTTATTTTCTTATATAAATTTGATTTAAGCAGTAAATTAGTACACTTAAAATGTTTATAATGAAAGAAAAAAATTCTTTATATTAATTTAACATTTATTTAAGAATTGCATTTTATTTTTTATTTATTTTTCTGTGCATTATATTAAGATTTATAGTATAACAATTTTAACATTTATTTTCCTCAGAATTTATTCAGTTTATTAGTACAATTCAAATATATAAAATGAAAGAAAAAAGTGATATATATTTTATTTAATATTTATTTAAGAATTTCATTTTATTTTTTTTTTTCTGAGCATTATATTAACACGTATAGTATAACAATTTTAACATTTATTTTCTCAGAATTTATTCAGTTTATTAGTACAATTCAAATATATAAATTGAATGAAAAAAATTATATATATTAATTTTACATTTATTTGGGTATTTTATTTTATTTTTTTTTTATTTTTCTGAGCATTATATTAAGACATAAACACGTTGTGAAATTTTTAATATTGGCAATCTTATTTTTCTACATAATTTTATATTCTTATAAAGTTGTGAGAATGAGTTATATATATATTTTACAAGTCGTGTTTTGTAGTATAACAATTTTAAAATTTATTTTCTCAGAATTTATTTACACTTTAAATGTTTATAATGATAGAAAAAAATGTATATATATTAATTTAATATTTATTTAAGTATTTCATTTTATTTTTTTTTTATTTTTCTGAGCATTATATTAAGACGTAAACACGTTGTGAAATTTTTAATATTGGCAATCTTATTTTCTACTTATATAAATTTGATTTAAGCAGTAAATTAGATATTCAATGCTGTGGAAAAAAATGCTAGGAATATTTTAACTACTTTTATGACAGTTTTCTCCTACTCAAAGTTTCAATTTTCTTTTGCAGTATTTTTGAAAAAAATTAGCATTTTTTTTTTGTTTCGGGCCAGCTGCGAGTTGTTTGCATATTTGCAACAAAACTTGCTGAAACTTTTGCTGAAATTGCAGGTACCAACTGAATATGATATGTACTCGGATTTGCATTTTACTGCTTATGCTCTGCTTTATATATTTTCCGTGGAAATTGTGGGATTAGCCACAGGCCAATATAATTGCATCTGCTGACCAACTCTCTTAATTAGAGGGAAATGCTTGCATCTCTCTGCTAATACGCTTAGAAATGTGAGAGGCGAAATGTCAAAGGTCAAACTGGACAACATTGACATATTGTTTGTGTGCATCTAAGTAGAGATAATTACGTAGGCTTTTGTGTAAAATATTTGCTGACTGACATCCGAGAGCCACCAATCAAATTGCTTTGGTCCACTGTAGCTGTAGGTGCAATTTTAATTATGCAGAGTGCCTGAGCCGGCCTGAATGGAGATTCATTAGCAAAGCTGCAAATTGAATGCTTTTAATGCCTTATCCATTTCTCATTGGACCTATAAGCTATTAGCCAAACGTATAAAGTTCCATTTAACTTTCAACATTCGCATCCTTTTCGCAATGGAGTAAAAATAAAAATAAAAATCAAGTGAAAACTTGTTGGCGTTTCTGCTAAAAGGTAAACATTTCCCCCAGAAAAGTCACTAAAATATTTTACAAAATGGCCCTTGGGCTTCCCTACACATGTGTGTGTGTGTGTGTGTGTGAAAAAAAGAAGAAGACAAACTAAAAATGTATTTGCTATGTGAAAACTGCAAACGGAACGCCCTGGGCGGACGCGGAGTTTGATAAATGGCCAACAATAGGAAAAAAAGGTGCAAAAAATGCAAATAAAAATGATTTTTTAAAATTTTATTTAAATATTTAAAATCTGTTCAATCTGCTGTTTTTAAATCTTAAAGGCGCATTTTTTTAATATTTGTAGTGGCGTTTAGATAAACTTTAAATATACATATTTATTTGGCCGTTAAATATGCACAACCCGACAAATGATCAGCGCAACCTATAGTTCTTGACTTTTAATGCTTAATATCTGCCAAACATATATAGTTTTTAAGAGGAATTTTTTATCAAAATAAATTTGTAGAATTATACACAAGAAATAATGGTAGTAAGGGAATTAACTTTACTAATAACATTTTAACCAATTTTTAACGAATTTAACATTGAAAATTAACTTTTATTTTTGCGACAGCCGATTGGCATAAACACTTGAAAATGTCGAATAATATTAGAGAATGGGTTTCTTAATGTTTTTTTTTTTTTACCAGTTTCTTAGGTGTATTGCTAAATTCAAGTTTTTGTTTTATATATATTATATTCTTAGAATAGCAACAAATTTAATTAGACCTTAAGAAATTGGGCCTGCAATGTTATTATTTTTATTTTTCTCAATTTTTCCAATAATTCCAATCAAATATTTATTTTTTAATAACGCAAATATTCTGAGTTTCATTTAATCAGATTTTAATATGCCTTTTTTTCAATTGTAAATTTCAACAAATAAAATCTAGTGAGATTGCTATAGTTGAGTATACTCGACTACGGGACACCCTGTACCCAGTTCGGGATCCGTAAACACATATCATCTCATATAAATACTTATTTAAATCAAGCAGTGCAAAACAGTTCAATTGCAGCTGTGGTGGGTTCTATATGTTTAAAAACTGTTTTCGTCAAATAAAAAAATTAAAGTAATATTTTTAAAATTAAGCCTTTGAATTGCTTTTGCCGATTTGCGGTGGTAAGAAGTAAAAATTAGAAATTTGAAATAACCGCAATCTGCGTTGGGTATATATGAATTAACATACCAAATTTGGACCCTCTAGTTTTTATAGTCTGTGAGATCTGTGCATTTATACAGATAGACAAATAGACGAACAGGCCTAGATCGATTCGGCTGTCGATACTGATAAAGAATATATTTAATTTAAATACTCGGAGATGTCTCCTTCCTAGCATTTTTTTTCCACAGCATTGAATATATAATTTACCGCTTAAATTAAATTTATATAAGTAGAAAATAAAGTGGAAAATATGATTGCCAATATTAAAAATTTCACAACGTGTTTACGTCTTAATATAATGCTCAGAAAAATATAAAAAATAAAATGAAATTCTTAAATAAATATTAAATAAAATATATATCACTTTTTTCTTTCATTTTATATATTTGAATTGTACTAATAAACTGAATAAATTCTGAGAAAATAAATGTTAAAATTGTTATACTATAAATCTTAATATAATGCACAGAAAAATGAAAATAAAATAAAATAAAATACCTAAATAAATGTAAAATTAATATATATAATTTTTTTCTTTCATTATAAACATTTAAAACATACATTATCACAGTTTTATGACCCCCTTTTACCCACTATAATGTCTACAGGGTGTACAAATTATTAAGCTGGCACACTACGCTTATCTTAACGCTTGACCCGAGCCCCTATTGCGATGCTACACAAAAATGTGACAAATTTGGAGCTCAAACACACACACACACACACACAAACACACACACACACACACACACACACACACACACACATACAAATACATAAGGATTGCCATCAAAAGGGACAAAGGATTTAGATTTGCATGCATATATTCAATAGTTCGAAATATTTGTCTGCATAGATAAAAAGGTAAAACTTCAGCGACTGAGTGACATATGTGCTTGCTTACATACATATATACATGCATACATACATACATATATGTATATATGTATATGTATATATTGGTGTAAAATATTTACTAATATATGCAATGTGATGGTCAGTCTGCGACCTTGCCTGGAATCGTTGTCTGTACGGTGGGGTTATTTTTTCACGTTATTTATTTTTAGCTAACCAACTCATTTCCTATTCCAGCACTTTTTGTCTTTATATACCCTGTAGCCATAAAATGTGCACAAAAAAAGGGTATAAAAAAAAGGTTGTAAAAATGCATATTTAACTTTGCCAAAGCTTACGTGCGGATGTCACATTGTCAATGTCTGTGTACATAACAAATATATAAGAGAGTTCGGTAAAATTATACGAGAATGACTCAAGAATATATATATCTATATAATTGTAACAATAGTAGGGTATTTTCTTTTTAATTAATCGAAGATACATACCCATTACTGCTTGCACAGTTGCTTTTATGGACTTTAAATTACAATTCAAATTTATAGAATAAAATTTTTAATTTATCGGGAAGCGTGTTAAAATTTAATTTATTTATTTAAAGTATTTTTTTAATATATAAAAAAAACTGTATTAATTTATCTCTAATTCAGATTTAATTCCTACACCGATCAAGTCTATTTTATGTTCTGATTTATCATATTAAATAATATAAATTCTATATTTTTTTTCTAAATTAAAAATATTTTATAAATCTTATTTTCACAGGGAATCTTTATAAAAGAACAATTTCAACATATACAATTTTTACTGTTTGAAATTCTAATTTATAGAATAATGTTTTTAACTTATCGGGAAGCGTGTTAAAATTTATTTTATTTATTTAAAGTATTTATTTAATATATAAAAAACAGTGTTAATTTATCTCTAATTCAGATTTAATTCCTATACCGATCAAGTCTATTTAATGTTCTGATTTATCATAGAAAAGAATTTAAATTAAATATTTTATTTCTAAAAAAAAAAAAAATAATTTATAAATCTTATTTT